>JAVTVY010054247.1:0-28406 GCA_036873755.1 Hanleya hanleyi
AACAAGAACGTCCAGAATCAGAATACTCGACCCTATACCACGACAGACACGCTACCCCATAGATGTCACCGAACTGACGCCTCAACACAGAATATGATCCTTTGACTTTCACGCAATATAGGACGTAGACCTGCCGTCCTGTACCCCAATACACACTCCAAGCAATTGTTACAGACACAGATTTCTGGAAGAACACACCCTGTTCCCAAGAGCGTCGTTAGGGAAGTCACCTCGAAAAATCCTGAAGACGCCCTGGTTCTCCCAGTTTTTCTGGACAGCTTTGTGTGTACGAAGGGGTACCAAGACAAAGGCATCATCCACGCGATTACAGCACATATCTATCAGCATAACCTTACCAATAACAGACTTACCAACTTGTACATAGCGACTCTTCTTTACTTGTATTTATATTTCCCTCTGCTCTCTTATTGTTATTTATTATTTAGTTATTTATTTTAATATCTAGTGCTGCAAAAGATCTTAAATTAACGAAGAAATGTACCGTGAAAGTTAAATAAAACATTGAGTTGATGGGCCGCGAAATCCGAATGGGAAGCGGCCCTTAAACTACAATTTCAATCAAAAATCATTAAGTTCATTGACTTGAGAAAGATACTAGTACCTGTATCAAAACGTCGTTCTGAATAAACTAGAAGTTGTTATCCATAAGCAATTTGTTTATTCAAGCCCTATGTTAATTACTATGCAAATATCGTTATACAGATGCCTCACAAGTGGATTCAACTTAGTGGTTTCAATTTTGGAGATGGGCGAATGCTCAATGGTTTATATGGGGCCGCAATATATATCCAGTGATGTGGCGGTTATCTTGATTTCCAAGATTTTCCAGCTAGTGAAATGGATTGAAATTTGAGTGAAATGAGTTCTGAGTGAAATATTTCTAAAAGCATATGAAGTATTATCAACGTATTATTTTATATCTTATGTACATGTATGTCTCGGTTTATTAGCAGTGAAATAAACTGTAAAATCGCGTGGGTCGATACAAGATACCGTTCTTCTGTGACCAGTTCAATCACCAAGCAAATCATAACTGCAGAAGCTGGTTAACTTGTTGTAGGTTAGAGTCTTTGATCCATTTTGCTTAATTTGGTAATACATACCATTCATCGCTTGAAATAATATAGCAGGTAAGTCATCGGTGTTACGTTTCATACTGTAACTAATCCAGGCACCTTGTATGTATTGCAAATTTCCACCGAGTTCGAATGACATGAAAATCGTGTTGTCTTGCCGGCCCGTTATATACTTTGATGAGCTCATTAGCGAAATTTCGGTAGGTCAAATTCGAATAAGATGTAGGATTCAACCAGACTTTTGATGAAGACAAATTATTGGCGCGGAAATTTAGTGTGACTTTGACGCCTGTATTTGGACTGCCGTGACTTCTTTGTATTATTGTGTTAGGTAGCCAATAAAGAGATATGCTTAGAAGCATTCGATCTTTCTATCGTATCTGGGATAATTATAACTTTATATTGGGTGATGTGAATTCACATTAAGCATTCGATCCTCCCATCCTATGTACTATTGTTACTCTTTTATTCCAGGGGATGTGACTTCACATATGCATTGCGGTTTGCATTTTTGGGGATAGAGTTATTTATGTCTGATCATGCGCTTCTATTTTCAAGATTCTAAGACATTCAGTTGGTGTGGGCTGGCATAAAATCGTGCTTTCGAGACGGTACAGATGAACTGCTATATGCAGTATATAATATTGTATAAAGAGGGGAGGGTGTATATCATGTAATCATAATATTATCTATTATCATGTACAGTAATACCTGACTGAAGGCATAGACGCATATCCCTGATGAGAAATTGCACTTTCATCAACTTGAAAATTATTGACGACTACGACATTTTTATAATTAAGTCTTTTATGTTCATCGGAAATATCGGAGTTATGAGCATAATCTGATATGTACAGGTACCTTAGGCTATAATAGAGACTTGTCTTCATGGATAGTTTCGAAGATTGTTTGTTTTTTTCCAAGTCCATAACATTTTTGGTTGAAAAGATTTTGACAAAACCCTTTCCCGTTTTCGCCAGTTCGAAACCGGAGATGGTCAGTAACGTTCTTTCGGAAATCTTAACCTTGAAGTTTGCAAGTAGCCACTGGAATAGATATCAATTAAGTACTAGTAAGGCTCAGATAGAAGCCATTTTGAAAAAATCCATCATGGTCGGTATTACACCATATGTACTGTGAAATAATCTTCGTTCTGAACGGCCTAAATATCAGCAGATCGGCTGGCAAAAGGTACATATATTGTGTGGTTATTGAATTATTGACTGAAATCGGCTTCAGATGGCAGCTTGCAACTTGAAATCCAAGATGGCCTTCACGGCCATATGACCACATTTATGTGTCTAACATTGATATGTCACTTTCCATCAATAACCTGACAAATATCCAGCAAAAATGTTCTCAAACATATAAAACTGTGCAGGATTCCAGATGCTGGCTGCTGTTACCTACGTAATTAAAGTTCGCGGTGACTCTATATCTAGGTTCCCCAGGCCCCGATGTACCTCTATGCCAAATTTCATGCTTTTGTTCACATAATGATCGGACTATATCAGTAAGTCTAAATATATTTATGTATTAAAAAAAAGATAACTCAAGAGTAAGTTACTTATATGCCATCAGCGTTCCCCAGTTGTCCATGATGTTGACATGACATTTTTACATGCTTGAACGATATATTCATGATAGAAACGCGTTTTGTATGCGACTGGTAGCAATTTCTTGTCCGGAAATATTAATGCAAAGGCCATAGAATCCTCCGGCCAATTCCACCGGTGAACTGGGGCATATTGGGAACATTAATTCAATGTGGTTATATAAGTAGTTACGTAAATGTGATAATAAATTTTTCAATCAAAATAGCCAACTGGTGTTACCAAATGCCCAAGGGGCTTCAATGTACGCCCGTGCATGTGCACATTCATCAGAATATATTATTATATAGGCCCACGACGCTTCACAATATCCTAGATACATACTGGAGTGAACACGTATCCCATTGGCTGGTTTATATTGACCCTACATTGGCTCATACTGGCGGGCAGTAACCATGACGTTTGCTTTCCATGATCAGACACTTTTCGGTGTGTCCCATTGTAAAAAGATGAAACGTGTATCATGTTAGTCTGAGCTTCCTCATTCCTTTCCACATCTACGGTTATGTTCTGATACAGACACGTCTGAGGTTCAACGATGAGAAAGTGCGACCATATTTCCCATCGGTACCATTTGTCCCAGTATTTTTTTTATATATCCGACCGTTTCACAATACTAACCCGTATTTATGTATTGATGAGTCCGAAGATCTGCTTCATCTTGCATCTGTTATAGCCGCGGGGTGCTTTTATTTCATTTCTTTTCTTCTTCTTTTTAAAAAAAAAACACGACACTTTCCTCTGTTCTGGATTATTGAAATGTACGACCGCCGGTTTATGCAAGTCATGTCTTTGACAGGAAAGGACATATCCGGTATCGAGTCAGTGAATCACCTACGTGACCCTTGTGTGTCTGGGATACTGTAGAGTATCGTAGAGTCGATTTCAAAATGATATTCTCGAGAAAAAATATTTCCGATGATAAGGGAATAACTCCACACCAAAATGTTGCCGTCCATAGCAAAAAACCTCGCAGGAAGACGATAATGTTCCTGTTTTCAAAACAAATCGGGTGAAACCTCAAGGAATAGTTGCGTTCACAAGAGTTACTTTAATGCCAAAGGGGCGTGACTCTAGAAAAAATATCACAGGAAGAAGAAAATTCAAATCCACATGTTTATGTGGTGACGATAATGTTCACCAATTTTCAAAACAATCGGATGAAACCTTTAGGAATAGTTGAGTTCGGCGAATCTTTTGAACATTTTGTAATTGGCGCGGCGATGAAACCGATGCGACTATTTTCTTACGAATTGAAGCGATGGCTTACGAATCATGGCGAAGGTCTTTACGAATAGCTTACGAGTATCTTACTAATACTTACGATCTTAAATCGTCAAGTTTCTTAAACAAGTTCGCTTAAGTATTAGCAAAGTCCTAATACCACTCTCAGTAAGTATCAACTACGACGCGAGCCTGTATGCTTCTCAGAGTCTATTTCCAAATAAAACGAAGAGAAAAAAGTTTGCGGCAGCTCGTTCGAGGTGTAACGTGTGCCGGGCCGGTCAATGAACGGGACGCAGCTGAGCTTAGTCTCGTTAAATGGTAGCGTACAAGCTGTCAGGCCACGGTCCCTGCCGGCACTAGTCCTTGCCGATTAGAGATTCACTTCGGCCTGTCACCTTGTCTGGATCGAGAAAGTAGGAGAGTGTAGAGACAACCAAGGCTGATATACAGTCAAATAATGTGCAATAATATTCAATTAAGTATACAGGATGATCGTGGTTAAAGATGTAAATATGTACAGTTATCACATACACGCGTCATGTGAAGGGCGGCCTGGTTGCTGGACCTTCTCCCACGGTAAGTAATCGTAGGGGCGGCCTGGCTGCTGGCCCCTCTCTTGCTATGGAATGTCGTTGGAGCGAGGCCAAGGATAGCGGCTCAACGTCCTTCCTTCTCTCAGCTGTTGGAGCGAGGCTATGGATATAGCGGCTCTCTTCTCTGTAAGTACGTATATCGTCCCCAGAAAACGTCGTGGCTTCCCACCGTGGATATGACCGTCTTCCCCTTACAGGTACGTATGGTCCCAGAGATTGCTCCGCCTTCCCACCGTGGATACGTCTGCTTCTCCTTGTGAGAAATCCCCTCTACAGGGAGGTTCGTCTTCCCACCGTGGATCTGTCCGTTCTTCCACAGTTGTAACCTGTCTTGCGAGGATGCTTCCGTATCGTCTTCCCTCCAAGGTAAGTTTATCTTCCCCAGAAAGTTCCCTGAATGGGTCGTGGCTTCTCTCCGTGGATATGACCGTCTTCCCCTCGCAGATACGTATCTTCCTAGAGATAGGTTCGTCTTCCCGCCGTGGATACGTCTGTTTACCTTGTAGGTGCGTATTCCCTTCTACAGGTCGGTTCGTCTTCCCACCGTGGATACGTCTGTTTCTTCTTGTAAGAATTCCACTCTACAGTTAGGTTCGTCTGCCTACCGTGGGTACGTCTGTCTTCACCTGGTTTGTACGTATCCGCGAAGCCACTTCTTCCGTGTGATTATCTCACCCTAGGTTCGCCTAATAACCGTGATCTTGGCTGACTTCTGTCCAGGCGTAGTCTGGCTTGCGAGGATCCTCTCCTCAGGATGTATCCGGCTAGATGATGTGGTCTAATATAACGTCTCTGGCAGCGAATCTGTCTGTAACAGTGTTGAGATGCTGCTTCGGTGGCGCGCTCATAGGCACCAGAAACGACCCAGACTGAGGTACTCACGACGACCGATAAAACAGACTTCCTTCGATAGACTTCCTTCAACGTCTCAGATCACATCAAATTGCCGTGCTTCCTCTCACAGGTTGGTACCAGTTTTCTGTCACCCGTTTCATGGTGAGAACGCTCTCAGACAGCGTTATGACTCTCCACCGTGAACAATTCAGGGCCCCCAACACATAAGCTGGCTTGTGAGAGTGACTTCTTCCTTCGAGCTCCAATCAGGTAGATACAGTTGGATCCTAGGTATCGCCAGTGCGGTATAGTGCTTCCATGTATCAGCAGCTCAATTCCATAACCCTTGGAATATTACCGGTCGCTCGAACGCAGCCCAGCATTCGCCGACAACACTGCTACTCAATACCCTTCACTAATACAACAGACACTGGACTTCCTATGTTCCCTCTTCCTCGTACAGGCACCGTCCACCGATTACACGTCTGTGCATGCAATGCACTGTTCAGTCTATATACCCAATAAAAGAGTATAATTACCTGGTTGCAGTTCAGATCACAAGTGATTTCCATGCCTGATCTCCGTCTTTTATACACATCAGACCAACGTTCACATGACGTCGTTTTGCCCGTATGATCAATCATACTTTCCCGCAGCGCCATCTGCACTATCCAGTCAAAGACAACTTACATCATTGTACAGTTTAGGAACGATAACTCCAAACGTTATCACAAAGCAGACTTTGGGGAATTCCCGACTTCTAGTTTCACTTTCGTTACCGCTGATTATATCGCTGTATACTGTGTGTACAGTTTTTGCGTCAACGAGAACAATTGGCAGCATCCTCCGTTGACATCACAGACCAGGATGGACATAAATACTGGACGGTAAGTTCATTCAGTCATATATCCGTCGTATACTCGAATTTTATGTTGAGCGTTGTGGCATCATGTAGACCCCGATTTTCGTTACATTTCCGGATTGGCGTGCACTCTTCGTTCCAGACTTGCGCTACGGTTCGGGCTTGTGTTTAGTCCTGATTTAACGTTTAGGGGATACCAATATTCGTTACACCACCCACGCCTTCGAAATATCGGCGCCCTCGTCGATGCTTGGTCACGCTGTTTGTAGTCCAATAAACAACCGATCACATGGGGGTCCCAGGGTCCTGCGCAGTCCATCCCCCCAAGAGTTCCGGGGACATGGGGGTGTCCTCACTGTGGCCCACAGGAACCAGGAACCGTTAAGCCCAGTCCATCTCTGTACATCGCTCATTACGTTTCAATGTTGTTGATTGGCGATGATTGGTGGTCTATTTACAAGAATTATAGGGAAATTACAGTCCGTGCTTCAGCTCACAGGAGTAGTCCAGATATCGGCTGGAGGAACGTCTTCTCAACGCACCCGTGGTCCTGCTGCAGATGGAGACTGTTGTTCGCCTAAATCGATCAGAAGGCTGCAGTATCTCCATCTCTGACTCTGATTGTCATGCCTGATCGGTCGGGTGTGGATTCCACTTTCTGCCTTCCCCGGGCAAGTTGTCTTTCCATCTTCACTCTCCTGTGAATCTCGGATGTCGGCAAATCCCACCGCTGTGCCACTAGTTTTGTATGACGTAAAGTGGACTTCTTTTCTCTCTGGAAGTATTCGAATCCCACCGCTGCCACCAGTTTTGTGTAACGTGTGCCGGGCCGGTCAATGAACGGGACGCACCTGAGCTTAGTCTCGTTAAATGGTAGCGTACAAGCTGTCAGGGCACGGTCCCTGTTGGCACTAGTCCTTGCCGATTAGAGATTCACTTCGGCCTGTCACCTTGTCTGGATCGAGAAAGTAGGAGAGTGTAGAGACAACCAAGGCTGATATAGAGTCAAATAATGTGCAATAATATTCAATTAAGTATACAGGATGATCTTGGTTAAAGATGTAAATATGTACAGTTATCATATACACGCGTCGTGTGAAGGGCAGCCTGGTTGCTGGACCTTCTCCCACGGTAAGTAATCGTAGGGGCGGCCTGGCTGCTGGCCCCTCTCTTGCTATGGAATGTCGTTGGAGCGAGGCCAAGGATAGCGGCTCAACGTCCTTCCTTCTCCGAGCTGTTGGAGCGAGGCTATGGATATATAGCGGCTCTCTTCTCTGTAAGGTAGGTATATCGTCCCCAGAAAACGTCGTGGCTTCCCACCGTGGATATGACCGTCTTCCCCTTACAGGTACGTATGGTCCCAGAGATTGCTCTGCCTTCCTACCGTGGATACGTCTGCTTCTCCTTGTGAGAAATCCCCTCTACAGGGAGGTTCGTCTTCCCACCGTGGATCTGTCCGTTCTTCCACAGTTGTAACCTGTCTTGCGAGGATGCTTCCGTATCGTCTTCCCTCCAAGGTAAGTTTATCTTCCCCAGAAAGTTCCCTGAATGTGTCGTGGCTTCTCTCCGTGGATATGACCGTCTTCCCCTCGCAGATACGTATCTTCCTAGAGATAGGTTCGTCTTCCCGCCGTGGATACGTCTGTTTACCTTGTAGGTACGTATTCCCTTCTACAGGTCGGTTCGTCTTCCCACCGTGGATACGTCTGCTTCTTCTTGTAAGAATTCCACTCTACAGTTAGGTTCGTCTGCCCACCATGGGTGCGTCTGTCTTCACTTGGTTTGTACGTATCCGCGAAGCTACTTCTTCCGTGTGATTATCTCACCCTAGATTCGCCTAATAACCGTGATCTTGGCTGACATCTGTCCAGGCGTAGTCTGGCTTGCGAGGATCCTCTCCTCAGGATGTATCCGTCTAGATGATGTGGTCTAATATAACGTCTCTGGCAGCGAATCTGTCTGTAACAGTTTTGAGATGCTGCTTCGGTGGCGCGCTCATAGGCACCGTAAACGACCCAGACTGAGGTACTCACGACGACCGATAAAACAGACTTCCTTCGATAGACTTCCTTCAACGTTTCAGATCACATCAAATTGCCGTGCTTCCTCTCACAGGTTGGTACCAGTTTTCTGTCACCCGTTTCACGGTGAGAACGCTCTCAGACAGCGTTATGACTCTCCACCGGGAACAATTCAGGGCCCCCAACACATAAGCTGGCTTGTGAGAGTGACTTCTTCCTTCGAGCTTCAATCAGGTAGATACAGTTGGATTCTAGATATCGCCAGTGCGGTATAGTGCTTCCATGTATCAGCAGCCCAATTCCATAACCCTTGGAATATTACCGGTCGCTCGAACGCAGCCCAGCATTCGCCGACAACACTGCTGCTCGATACCCTTCACTAATACAACAGACACTGGACTTCCACAGGCCCGCAAAACAAGATATTTTGGGGGGGGGGGGTGGTATTAGGGTGAAGTGTCGAAATATGGGGTCTCTATATATAACCCCATGCTTTATATAAATAAACATAAAGGTGTGAAACGGACTTTGGGTGAATCGAGAAATAAGCGGTTTACCGCCAAACAAAATACATCAGCATATTCTACAAGTATCACTTTATATATTCCCGTCGTCAAATTAGTAAATTTGTGCAATTTTTTACCTTTGCCGGGCGATTCAAAATCCAACGTAACTGTCCGTCCATCTAGGAACAGTTAGATTATGGCGGGCTTCGTTCTCAATTCTGGTTGGTCAATAGCGACACGCCTTCGGCAAAAGAGGTCACGCACTGATCAGCTGTCGCGACTGACCAATCAGAATTGAGAACGAAGCCCACCATAATCTAACTGTTCCTAGATGGACGGACAGTTACGTTGGATTTTGAATCGCCCGGCAAAGGTAAAAAATTGCACAAATTTACTAATTTGACGACGGGAGTATATAAAGTGATACTTGTAGAATATGCTGATGTATTTTGTTTGACGGTAAACCGTTTATTTCTCGATTCACCCAAAGTCCGTTTCACACCTTTATGTTTATTTATATAAAGCATGGGGTTATATATAGAGACCCCATATTTCGACACTTCACCCTAATACCACCCCCCCCCCAAAAAAATATCTTGTTTTGCGGGCCTGTGGAACTTCCTATGTTCCCTCTTCTTCGTACAGGCATCGTCCACCGATTACACGTCTGTGATACACTGTTCAGTCTATATGCCCAATAGAAGAGTATCATTACCAGCTGGCTGCAGTTTAGATCAAAAGTGATTTCCATGCCTGATCTCCGTCTTTTATACACATCAGACCAACGTTCACATGACGTCGTGTTGCCCGTATGATCAATCATACTTTCCCGCAGCGCCATCTGCACTGTCCAGTCAAAGACAACTCACACCATTGCACACCATTATAACTCCAAACGTTATCACAAAGCAGACTTTGGGGAATTCCCGACTTCTAGTTTCACTTTCGTTACCGCTGATTATATCGCTGCATACTGTTTGCACAGTTTTTGCGTCAACGAGAACAATTGGTAGCATCCTCCGTTGACATCACAGACCAGGATGGACATAAATACTGGACGGTAAGTTCATTCAGTCATATATCCGTCGTATACTCGCATTTTATGTTGACCGTTGTGGCATCATGTAGACCCCGATTTTCGTTACATTTACGGGTAGGCGTACACTCTTCTTTCCAGACTTGCGCTACGGTTCGGGCTTGTGTTTAGTCCTGATTTAACGTTTAGGGAATACCAATATTCGTTACAGAGGAATCAAGTCAAAGACACAAGTTCAAGGGCACAATCTTGTGGAACATTTAAGGAATTACAATAAAGAAAAATTTAACCGGCAATGACTATTTTATCGCATGACACAGGCATTTGTATTTATCCTCTGAAGTACCAGAGGTTTAACTTCATTATTGATTGGAGACTCGATATGGAGTATGTACAAGTCGACAGGTTCAAACACGGACCAGTATTGACATCCGATCAGGTGGTATTACCCACTTGGTAGTAGCTGTCCCAATTCGGCTTTGTTGACAACTTTATGCTATATTAAGTCGAGTGCTACAGGAAGATTATTCGAGCATAATAAATATGAGCACATGCCCCGCATCTCTGACGTTAATGTGTCGATATAGCGGGCTTGTGTTAGCCATAACTATATCGTTCCAATTAGGTATCAATTGGTGAAACTCTTTTGGAGTTTCGTTTCGTAATTTTGGGCCTAAAATGACTCAACCCGGGATTAGGGGCTGTATAAACCTCATGTACTTCAAGATCTTCATGGCATTCATTCATAAACACCCACACTCAAAGCGTGATTGAGATACATCATTCTTTAGATAACGACTTTTTTAATTGACTGACGGACAAGACGCTTGTATTTAAGATCCTTCCAAAACTGTAAATCTCTCTACTTCCGCAAAGTGGCCAAACTCTGACCTTGAATTCTGTATCAACATCCAAGACTACGGACCAAAGATCCCCGATGGTGAAAACATTGTGTATAAACAGCGGTATGGTACCTTAGCAGCAACTGTGTCTTCTCCGTCATGGAACCATAGCGATATGAAATTGGACACTCAGCCACCAACGGTCCGTTCTGGTACCGTTAAGGTAAGACGGTATTATATGTTATTGTACCTTAGGAATACAATTGTTGCATCGAGCCCCAATTATCGAGCAAATCATGCATTATATACTGACACAGATACATACACGCCTAGCGTGCACTTCAGAAATCGTCGAGTCCCAAACTAAGCTGTAACAAGCAGCCAGAGGATGCTAAGTCCCCCGCCGAAATGGCAGCAATTATTTTTAGCATTATTGGTCTCAGGGGATATACTTGAGGGAGGCAACTGCTACTTCATAGGCGTTGGATGTGGAAGGGTCTTTCTGCCTTCCCAAGTTTAAAATCAACTCAGAATAGTTGACTGAACGTTGATTGCTTCTGTAATTTATAGTTTCCATGCAGTGAAGCATAGAAATTATGTAACAGAGAAGCAATCCCAAGTGATATCTCAAGGCATATTATCTGCAAACCAAATCTGACAAGAAGCTGAATGCATTCTCAATCTGTTGTCCGGAAACCAAATTTTAAATTTGCCACCAGGTGTCACCACCTGTAGGTGCAAGTGGGCAAAATGCAATCCCAAGCATCATCTCATGACATGGTACATGTATCAGCATACGAACTTTGGGAAGAATCTGAAGAGGGGTCTTAAAGTTATTGCCCGGAAACCAAATTTAGATTTGTAGGCGCAAGTGTGCGAAACACAATTCCAAGTGACATATTATGGCATATGAATACCAAATTTGAGAAGCAGCTGATGAGCAGTTGTCAAATTATTGCCAGAAACAAATTTCAGATTGTTCCACCAGGTGTCGCCACCCGTATGCAGAAGCAGGTGAAATACAATCCCAAGGGACATATCATGGCATGGTATCTGAATACCAAATTGGAGAAAAATCTGATGAGCGAAATCAAATTTAGATTTGACACGTGGTGGTGCTACATGTAGGCGCAAGTTGGCGAAACGCCAAACTTTCGGAACTCAGTTGTAATAAATATAATAAGTTACACGTGTGGACACAAATGATTCGTGCAGAAGCTTTAGGGTAAATCATATGATGTGGAATACAATTATTTGATAGCAAAATTGAAGGAAATGTTGTCCTTCATTTAATATGACACGAAATAAAAAAATAAAAAAAAAACCCAGGGCTTCGGTATTCCACATTATACATCCGAAATAAAATATGGTTCGTGCAAAAGCTTTAGGGTATTATGATGTCGAATACAATTATTTGATAGCAAAATTGAAGGAAATGTTGTCCTTCGTTTAAGATGACACGAAATTTTTAAAAAAGGGCCAGTTATTTCATATTATACAAAATTGAAGGAAATGTTGTCCTTCATTTAAGGCGACACGAAATTCAAAACTAACAAGGGTTTGATACTGCGGGGATTCCTCCGCCAGTTATTTCATATTATTCTTCTGAAATAAAATATGGTTCCTGCAAAAGCTTTAGTGTAAATCATATGATGTGGAATAGAAGGACTGGACAGCAAAATTTAATAAAATGGTGTCTGTCATTTAAAGCGACATGAAATTCAAAACTAACAGCGAGAAGCGGAAGAAGGAAGAAAATAACAAACACATAAGGCATCCCTAGGGATGCCTAATTAAACAAAAAATTTGGAAGTTATCGCTTGTGAAGAATTTGAATGGAAACCACGGACATGCACAGAAAATTAGAACAAGACCCAGTGGCGCCACCTTCAGGTGCTGAAACGCAATGCTGAAACGCAATACCAACCCACGTCTGGTCACAAGGAGTGTATATGCTAAATTTCGAAAGGAATCCGACAAAGCTTTTGAAAGTTATCGTCTGTGAAGAATTTGAACAGACAGACACAAAGATAGCAAGACCCATTTTAACTGGAACGGACACGAAGAAGCGAAACTCAGTGGCGCCACCTTCAGGCAGATGTTGCTGAAATGCAGTAGCAACCAGTGTCTTGTCGCAAGATATATGCGTATGCCGAATTTCGGGAGAATCCGACGAAGCATTTGGACATTATCAATTGTGAAAATTTTTAACAGGTGTCCTCGGACACAAAGAAGCAAGACCCATTTTGACTCAGTGGCGACACCTTCAGGCAGATGTTGCTGAAATGCAATACCAACTGCCGTCTGTCGCAAGGAATGCATATGCCGAATTGTTGAACACTCCAACAAAGCGTTAGGAAGTTATCGCTTGCGGAAAATTCAGACAAGCATGCACGGACGTACACGGACATCCACGGACACCAAGAAGCAAGAACCATTTTAAAGTCCCCGGCCGCGTTGCGGCGGGGGACAACAATTAGATTGTGCCGAAAACTTTTTGAAAACGTTGAAATGGTAGAGTCAGTGTATTTCCGAACAAGCGCTTCAATTTGGACAGGACATATTCAGTGTTGATGAAAAATGGAGGAAGTGACGAACAAAGACTGGACCATTCGTTTAGCATGGATAAAGCATAAAGAATAAGATAAAATTGCAACAGACTGATGACATCAGCAAGGCAGAGGCGGCCCCGAATGGGGTTGGTAAAAGGTGTGATGCTCGTACTAAAACACGCGCTCCTCCCGAACCCATCCACCTCTCACACGAAACCACCACTATCTTCCTCATTATAAATTTCAAATGTTGTTTGCAAAGTAGAACAAATACGATCTCGCTATGAGTGACTCCTCAGACGTTGCATCAAACAACGTTCACACGACTCCTAGCCCAGTATTAACATGTCGCATAATGGTAACAGTGGTAATAATATTTGAGATCATTATAAAATGGCACGAGATGGTGTGAAAATTATTAAGACAATTTAATTTCTAAATTGACCAAATACCGATCCGACATAGGGAGCGTTTGCGCAATGATTTTTTTCATTCCAATAGTATTTCAATTTGATTTGCACTCTCATCACATTCTATTTTTAGCCGGAAAGATGTTTTGTTTCTGATGGTTAATCGATAAATATTTGAATTACAACAGCTTTGATCAGCAATGTTCACAATGTGATTTGATTATTATAATGGAGTCAACGTTGCACCGTGTAAAACAGTCACATTGAATCACCATATGTTGAAACTCAGTAGGAGGCAGAATCCGGAATACATTTCACAGACACATTTGCTGTAGAAATTACACGGTTAAACATATGGAATATATGGAGTTTCCAATCCAAGTCTGAATGACTTATTACAAATATCAAAACGTGATCAATGGAGGCCTTTGTTAATCTCAAAGCAGAAAAGAAGGCATTACTATTCGAGTCTGATCGATTCGGTTTGCTTCGGTCACTTTGATCTGAACACGAAAAGTATATCATTTCAATCACACAGCATATACACACACACACACATTTCCATATTTAAATAATCTTGTATGCCATTCAAACTCAAAGGAGCCAGTAAACACCCGCAAACAGAGACAATGATGTTGTTGGACAACAGCGTCTTATCAGCGTCTGCGTCTGATAGAAAATGAAAATTGTCCAAAATTGTCTAAAATTAACCGTGTATATTGATCATTGATACGGAGACTCACCATGTGAATCTCGTATTGCTGAATCACAACGTTTATCTGAGACAGATTCTGCCAAAGATACACACGTTGAAAAGCGCAATAATGAAGGCAAAATGGAATAAATAACAAAGCCTCCAATAAATAACCCGTGGCAGCCGAGTGAAATCGAACTTCATATTGAAACTATATAACCCACCAAAAAAAGTGAAAATTGCACGACTAGTATAGGCTGGTATGACCAAGTACTCGCGAATAGACTGATATGAGCAGAGTACTCGCGGATAGAGTGGACAAGCCCTGGTATGACCAGTGTACCCGTGGATAGACTCGTTATGACCAGATCTAGAGTACCCGCGGATAGAATGGTATGACCAGGGTACTCGCGGATAGACTGGTATGACCAGAGTACTCGCGGATAGACTGGTATGACCAGAGTACTCGTGGATAGACTGGTATGACCAGGGTACTCGCGGATGGACTGGTATGACCAGAGTACTCGTGGATAGACTGGTATGACCAGGGTACTCGCGGATAGACTGGTATGACCAGAGTACTCGCGGATAGACTGGTATGACCAGGGTACTCGCGGATAGACTGGTATGACCAGAGTACTCGTGGATCGGCTGGTATGATCAGGGTACTCGCGGATAGACTGGTATGACCAGAGTACTCGCGGATAGACTGGTATGACCAGGGTACTCGCGGGTAGACTGGTATGACCAGAGTACTCGCGGATAGACTGGTATGACCAGAGTACTCGCGGATAGACTGGTATGACCAGAGTACTCGTGGATCGGCTGGTATGATCAGGGTACTCGCGGATAGACTTGTATGATCAGAGTACAGGTGGGTAGACTGGTATGATCAGAGTACTGGCGGGTAGACTGGTATGATGAGAGTATTCACGGATAGACTGGTATGACCATAGTACTCGCGGATAAACTGGTGTGACCAGAGTACTCGTGGGTAGACTGGTATGGCCAGAGTACTCGAGGATAGAGTGGTATGACCAAAGTAAGTGAGTGAGTGAGTGAATATGGTTTAACGTCGCTTTCAACACTATTTCAGTCATATCACGACGTTTGGTTCCTATTCCTTTTCACATCCGGGAACCCTACGGATGCCACAGTAAGTCGCCTGCTACGCCTCCTATGGCTGTGAGGAGTTAGAAATTGGTTAGAGTATACCTCTCTTCAAGTACTGCAACTAATCTGATTGTCTATTATTTCAAAAAATAATCCTTGTTATAATAAGGGTAATCGTTACAAGTCCATGCGAAATTGGTTGGGGTCTGATTTACTGAATCTTGATCAGAATCCAAGTCACAAGACAGATGGACCGCACTGCGGTGGCCTCGTGGTAGAGCGCTCGTCTCTCAATAGGCAGGATCCAGGATCGATCCCGGCCTGATTCATACCAAAGATTTATAAAATGGAACTTGTATCTTCGTCGTAGGAAGAGGATAGATCAGTGACTGGTTGACCCGATGTCAGGAGTCAATGGGTCGTCGGGATATGACTGAATGTTTTTCAATGCGATATTAAAATCCTACTCACTCACAAGACAAATGGTAGGGCATAAATCATGGAAATGCCAATATGACACCAGGAGCTTCCACGCAGTTTCTTTCTGCAAAAAATGCTAGATCCTATGGAAAGTGCTTCATTTCACCTCATCTGATGAAAAATCAATTAAATAATTCAACTACATCAACTTTCATTGGCAATGCAAAACATGTCACGTCCACAACTAGGTTTGCGTATGGATCTCAAGCACGACTTGGTAGAGAGACACCCTTTCATGATGTGCTGAATCACTACTCAAACCGGGGGGGAGGAGCAAAACAAAATGAAATGCGCTCAAGAAAGCACATATGTGCTGGAAAGACTCAATTAACAGTTACTTATGGAAAACGTGTCTGATAACATCACTCAGGATAAAAAAGCAATTAGTGACAAGTCTGCTCCGAGACAATCTCACACAAAAGACTAAATGACTCAATACAAATAGGCGAATGTGATCAAGAGAGGGACATCATTGACATCAATGAAGAAGGAGACATACGAGACCTTTCGTGTCTATACGAATAATTCTTCATCGATTCGGTTTGCTTTGAATTCTCTGATCTGAACACGAAACATACGCTATTAACAAAACTACCACTCTTCTAATCACACCGCACACACAAAAGAAACACATCAGGGTTTCACCGTATATGTGATATTTGAAGACGTAGTCGCTAAGAATTCACGCCATGCGAAATACTGATGGTCCTCCATCACACGAGTTTAATTTAATATCCTATCAGCCCGGAAATGCTAGCAGATTGAGCTAGCTGTCCAACGCACAATGCTATTGTTCAACAGCTTCAATATTGTATAAGATCAGATAGACGCACAATCACAAAAGGTGTCTGGCAGCAATACTTGTCTAACATTTCAGCTTTTTGTTCAAACTTAAATCGTTAATTATGTTACGTTATTACTTAAGAACATGTGCAATTGTCCTCTCTAATCGCAAAGTACTATCTTGAAATTCAACTTCATTACAATCCGGTTAATGCCTAAATAGACACCCAACACGAAATACATACCATATTGTGAGAGTCAGGATTGAATCTTGTTTGAATCCTGCATCTTATTTGATTATAATATGTCCTTATTAAATAAGAGCAATGATGTATGTATGTTAGTTATATCATAATCGCATATATACATGTATCTATATATTAAATATAAAAGGAGCATTTCTGCATGACTGTATTTTTGCGTACTAGTATATCATATATTGCTGGATGTTAGCCTATGTAATCGTATACACTTGTATGGTCAAGCAGGTACAGTAATTAATCTGTTTATTTGGGGCATGAACTCACGGAAAGCAATAAGAAATTTGGGACTTTAGTTGAATGAAAACGTGGCAGGTCATCCACAGGATCAGTCAGATTAAATGTCAATTCTCCAGAGGTGTATAAAACTTAGCAAGAGTGGTGTGTATCAGTTAGATTCATACGATCATTGTCTCCAAGAAGTTTGATATTCATTTTCTTGAACTGAGGGTGTGACTTTCTGTTGGCTATTGTTTTGTTTGTGATATACCTGTACCATTGGAACTTGGTGTGATTGAATAAAATTAATCTCGGCTTCATCATCTGATTTTCTCGCATCTAAATATTCTAGAGTGACACTAGATCTTACCTGCGAACAGTCGTTTTGTTGGTTATGGGAAAAACAACCCATTGAGTAACGACGCTAGCCCGTATCAACATGAATTTCTCATTGGCGCCCAACGTGGGGTGAGAAATTAGATGGCAGAGCCAGTACGAGTTTATGAATTACAGACAATTGCTAATGGGTGACAGCTTGGTAAACTCCATTAGAGAAGACAACGCTACTAGTGAAGGTACACGGTATCAACGCGATAGACTGCGAGATCACGTTTCCGCCATCCCGAAATGTGATGAACTGATTCCTACTGACGTCAGAGAATGGCTGGATGAGTGCCAGCTTCCTTGTCAAGCTTTAGAAGATGTCTCCGGACATCTTGTTCATGAACTAAGAAAAGTTTGAAGAAAGTGATGAATTAAACCTTTGTTCTTGAGTGAATAAACAGATATAAAGTTCATGAAGGATCCCTCTCCCAGTTCAATTAGTAAATGTACAGTTCTAATTTCACAACAGTTCAACTAAATGTAGCTGTTTTTCATATGTATCAAACACGGGATACAACTCCCCAGGACAAATGCCATATACATGTAGGAGAATATTATAACCTGACACGCATAGTCAGCTAAACTGGATTCCGTTTTGGGGGATTATGACCTTGACCTTTGACAAATTGATCTCAAAATAAAATATGGCTCCTCTTTGCCATGCGAGTAAGGTATACCCAAAGTTTGGTACCAATCCATACCTTGAAACTAGACATATCGCACGAACAACAAATGCTAATGGATGAATAGACGGATAGATGGACAGAACTCACCATCGCATTACACGACCTCGTCTTTGACAGGCATATGCAAATGTGACTTTTAATGATTTCTTGATTTTGGGGTCACAGTGACCTTGACCTTTAACCTTGACCTAACTTTTGGTACATGACACATCGTCTCCCCTTAATGTATCAATGGACACAAAACATCATGATTTTTTACCAATTTCATGATTTCGGGACCTTGACCTTTGACTCACATTTTGGTACGTACCACATCGTGTCCTAATGTATCTACTTGCACAAAACTGATTTTCTGATTTTTGGGGTCACAGTGATAGGCCTTGAATTTGGGAAATTTGAGGGCAAGGCGGGCGTATAGAAAACCAGGCGAAACAGTGAGTAGCTTCAATAGACGCTTTCGAGATTTATCTAACAGGGCCTACACCGCTACAAATGACGACTCTAAAAGGATCGTTCTCGGGGCCTAGGTGAAGTCTATCGAGTCCAAAAGCTTAGCACGAAAAATTGTTTTAAATCGGAGAGCTGTGAACACTGATGAGGCCATGAAGTACATTGAAGAACAGACTTCATGTTTAGAACTGTTATCTGCTATGAACATGTGCGAGGAACACGAACCCATGAAAATTGGCGCTACTATAGATCCAATACAGCAATGTTTGGAGGAGATAAAGAAGACTAATAGAGCTGTGAAGGAGCAGAGAAGGCTGTTATTATCTAAAATAACTAAGTTGGAGCAACAACAGTCACACACTCGGCAAGGAACCTCATCAGCCCAGACCTATAATCAACAGGTAGCATCTCGGCAACCCTCGGGGGAAAAAGTGCGAGCGGAGAGCATAGATGTTCCTGGCAGGTTCTCGGCCCAGTTAAAACTTCACGGACTATCAATTACTGCTTTAGTTGATACCGGAGCATCAACGTCACTACTACGACATAAAACTTCCAGGAAAAAGGCCTTTTGAAGAAGACAGGTGTGATTTATGCTGTGTGAATGAAACACCTTTAGAAGTTTTAGAACAAACTGAAGTTAAAATTTTGAACGCTTGTCCAATACCAGTTGTTGTTGTGCCTGAATTAACTCACGAGTGTATCTTAGGGTCTGACGCATTGCACATGGGACGTGCGCAGCTCGATTATCCAACATGCCCTAGGAGATGGTATAATCGGGTATATCGTCTATCAGCGACAGGTAATGCCAACGCCATTGACGCCACTGCCATTATCAAAGAGACGACGGGTCATCCTATCCTCGACGGAATGAGGAATTTCATGATGATTTTGACACCGCCAAACGACTAGGGGCTGGAAAACATCCAGGGTAGAGCGCACCATTCCAACGGGCGACCATCCCCCATCAGACGAGCTTATAGGCTGCCATTGATGAAACGGCATGTGGTGAAAACCCAGGTCAAAGAGCTGATGGATGCTGGTGTTATTCGACCGTCGACATCACCTCGGGCGTCACCTAGAACTCTTGTGCCAAAGAAGGACAATTCAATTCGCTTCTGTTTAGACTACTGGAATTTGAATTCAATCACTAGAAAAGACAGTTATCCACTACATTTAATTCCAGACATTTTTGATTCACTAAGGGGTGCTACTGTATTTTCAACTATGGACCTTGAGTCCGGCTATTGGCAAATTCCAATGACAGAAACAGATATTGAGAAAACTGCATTTCTTTGCACGGTGTTTTTTTAAAATTTAGCTTCTGTAACTCAGGTGCAGTTTTCCAACGAGCCATGAATGAGGTATTTCAAGATTACGTTGGTCAATTTGTGTTCATTTATGTTGACGATATTGTGATATACTCACGTAACGTAGGCGAACACGCTCAATGCCTTAAATTGGTAATTGGAAGGCTCAAGTAATACAACCTGCAGTTAAAGAAAAAGAAGTGTGTTTTCGCTGTTAGATCTGCAGATTTCTTAGAATATCATATTTCGGAGCAAGATATCTCTCCACAGGCTAGTATAGAACCTGTATTCCGAATTATGTTAATATTGTTGAACCTCTTGTATCACTTACACGCAAGCATGCAAGGTGTAGTTGGGGTCCTGATCAACAAACTGCCTTTGACAAAGTTAGAGACATGATATGTAGTGACGTTGTACTATCCTATCCCAACCTACAAAAAACCTACTCTGACGCTTCTAGTTACGCAGTAGGCGCGATTCTAGTTCAGGAAGATGATCAGGGAATCGATAGAGTTGTTCAGTATGTTTCTGCCACTTTTGGCCAACCAAATTGGCCTATCATTGAGAAAAAAAACTTACGTTTTGATTTATGCTCTACAAAAGCTGAGAACATATCTGTATGGTGCAGAATTTGTCATCTACACAGACCATTAACCGTTGAAAAGCTTGTTTGTGGGTGAGGTAAAAAACACAGAGGTTCAACGATGGGTTGTTTTGATTGCAGAATATGGTTGCAAAATAGAGTATATAAAGGAAGCTAGGAATATTAGAGCAGACATGTTGTCAAGACTTAGAAGGCCTGTAGAGGTAGCCACTTTTGATACTGGAGATTATGTCATTCCAAACATCCCAGACGAAGCTCTTCCGTATGTGCCACTTGAAGCATATAGCATTGAAGTTGAGAGTCTATGTAGAGAGCAACAGGTGGAATTTTCTGCACTATTTCAAGTTACATTGGATGATTACATAGTGCATAATGGGATTTTATATTCCTTCGGCCCTGGATGCGAACTATCCGCGTGTACTTTTACCATAAACTGTTAGAAGTCAAGTGATCAAGCAGGCCCATGAGCGCGCAGGACACCAGGGGTTGCACAAAATGTTAGGTCTTGATTTTTGGCATGGCATGCGCACATATATTCAAAGTTGGATGGTTATATTCAGTATGTCAGGTCAACAGGCGTATCCGAACTCAACCTCGGTATACTGAAATGCCTATGCCGACATACCCAGGCCAAATTGTTGGCATGGATTTTATTGGCCCTTTGATCACTTCGTCAAAGGGAAATAACTACATTCTAACGATAGTTTATCACAGCACTGTATGGGCTGAGGCCTATCCGATTAATGCTAAGACTGCTCCGATTGTGGAGGAAAACTTCATGGATGAATGTTGTTCTCGGCACGGTATTTCAGAGATTTTAATCACTGATCTCGGACAGGAATTCAATGCGGAATGTGTAGAGATTTTGCCTCTTTGTATTAAGTTGTAATTGATCTGTTGTGTTATTCTTGTCCTGAACTATGTATGATCTCCTTTACTGGTCAAGTCAGAAATGGATACTTTAGGTCATTAGGTCTTCAAATTTGCTATGGAAAATTACTGTCTTTATTTTCGGAAACAATAAGAAAATTGGGACTTGATTTTAGTTGAATGAAAACGTGGCATGTCATCCACAGGGTCAGTCAGATTAAATGTCAATTCTCCAGAGGTGTATAAAACTTGGCAAGAGTGGTGTATCAGTTAGACTTATACGATCTTTGTCTCCAAGAAGTTTGATATTCATTTTCTGGAACTGAGGGTGTGACCGACTGCTGGCTATTGTTTTGATTGTGATATACCTGTACCATTGGAACTTGATGTGATTGAATAAAATCAATCTCGGCTTCATAATCTGATTTTCTCGCTTCTAAATATTCTAGAGTGACACTAGATCTTCCCTGCGAACAGTCGTTTTGTTGATTATGGGGAAAACAAGCCATTGAGTGACGACGCTAGCCCGTAATAAGATAAAAAAATCTTAATATGTAGGCCTAAAGAAAGGCAAAGCTTCAAATGTTCTTTTATTTATTTCTGCTTTGGTATAGCCTAATACACGAATATATGTTTGAGAGGACCATCATTGATCATTATTGAAATATTGTCAGATAGTAATGATCATTGGATTGGATATCCACATGTACTTCATCAGGTAGCATGATGTGTGGACAGAATAAACCGCACCTATGCTACCACATGTCCAACTATACACGAAGTGTAGTTTCCTGGTTCAATAAATTACGAGGCCACGGCCTCCATCTCAGTCCTTTAAGTATTAAGCGAATTGTATGTTCACAATTTTCAGTTCATTTAATACTTATGCAGTATTAAGGTCATCTCAAAATTATAGTTCATCCAGCTTCCATACATCGGTCGGTCGATCAAGTGAGCAACTCGTAAAGATGAATAATTTATGAACATACGAGGCTCTCAATTGGCAAATTATCTGCACATTAGTATGGCAATTTTAGCTTTGAGTCCCAAGTGTACAGTAAACACCGTGTAACAACTGAGACAGGTGATATCAAAGAGCGAAGCGACACTGCTTCAATACTAAAGGCAAACGAAATGAAATAGCAAAACCTGCAATACGCTGGGTTTCAGAGTGAAAGATGAAGCATTTCGAATGACCGGAAATGTTTTTGACAACCGCTAGATTGGTATAACGAGAGCACTCGAGAAGATAGTAGAACATGGAACTCGTCATTGACACTAACCGACTGGTCACAATGGACTAACTCTCCTGTCACTGAGCAACTCCCCGATTATGGGCAAATGCGTCTTATATATCACTCAGGGCAAGAAAATTAATTTCTGAATGAGAAGTGAATTTGCAATATACGACTAATTGACTTAACATGACACAGCTATGATAGCGTAATCAAAGGCAGGCCAGTGTTGGCTTTTAAGAAGCTATAGAAGAAATGGAGAGTCCAGGGTGTAACCCCAGGGGCTCGTTACCGTTGTTAGTTGGTTAATTAGACTGATTACAGGGGTGGGGGGTCGAGGTATGATTACAGGGGTGGGGGTCGAGGTTACAGGGTGGGGTCGAGGTATGATTACAGGGGTGGGGGGTCGAGGTATGATTACAGGGGTGGGGGGTCGAGGTATGATTACAGGGGTGGGGGGTCGAGGTATGATTACAGGGGTGGGGGTCGAGGTATGATTACAGGGGTGGGGGGTCGAGGTATGATTACAGGGGTGGGGGGTCGAGGTTTGATTACAGGGGTGGGGGGTCGAGGTATGATTACAGGGGTGGGGGTTCGAGGTATGATTACAGGGGTGGGGGGTCGAGGTATGATTACAGGGGTGGGGGGTCGAGGTATGATTACAGGGGTGGGGGGTCGAGGTAGGAAACCCCCTGTAATCAGCCTAATTAACCAATAACGGTAACCAGATCCTGTCGGTGTAACCGTTAAAGCAATCACACATATAAAAAAATACTGTCGACGTAGAAATACATTATGTATAATTGATAGTGCTGAATATATAATACGATTGGCTTGTTAAAGAAATGTTTGGTCTGCGTTTTGTATATTTAAGCTGTCTGTGTAACACTATATGTAATCGAGTGTTGTCCAGTATAATATTCATGCAATTTTATAACCCCCGTAGAGAAGATAAGGAGAGAGACAATTCAACCGTTCACACCGGAGGATAATGGTGTACTTCCCAAGGCATTTACACAATCAATGTTATCTACTTTACTCGGGACCGATTTAGTATGAAAATTACCCATGGAATATCCTGGATCTGTGTTTGGACGTAACCATGCCGTTGTCAAGCGATGCGCCGAAATCAAAATGAGTAATGAGCTAATTTTGATGTTTAATCATCTATGTATTCCTGGATTGTATAGGTGTCGTAGAATCGCCATGTAATAGGTGTAATTGACGAAAGGCACAACCTGTGTCGATGGTTCCAACATGGTGGCTCTGTGACACCTATCGCAATCCATCAATAGTCAAAACAAGTATATGGCAGCAGAAGAACTTAGCAAAGAATAGAAAGGGGGATGATACAAAATAACCATTTCCCGGACGATAATTATTAAAGTATAAGCCTATAAGATATAGGGATATTATACCCCGCCCTCAGTAAGTTAAAATTACCTTTAGCTCCTATACTCCTGGTTTTGGTATAAACACAGGCCCTCAAAACAAGAGGGGTTTTGGGGGGGGGGGGCGGTGGTATTAGGGTGAAGTGTCGAAATATGGGGTCTCTCTACATATCTTTATATAAAAATACACCAAGGTGTAAAACGCACTTTGGGTGAAACGAGAAATAAACGGTTTACCTCTAAACAAAATATATTCTACAATTGTCACTATATATTCCAGTCGTCAAATTAGTACATTTATGCAATTTTATACCTTTGTCGTGCGATTCAAAATCCAACGTAACTGTCCATTCATCCCGGCACACCGAGATGATGGCCGGCTTCTTTCTCAATTCTGATCGGTCAGCTGAAAAGTGTGTGACCTCTCTTGCCGGAGGCGTGTCGCGACTGATCAATCAGAATTAAGAAAGAAGCGGGCCATCATCTCTGTGTGCCGGAATGAATGGAAAGTTACGTTGGATTTTGAAATTTTGAAGGTATGAGATACTACCATCGTGAAAGCAATGCTAACCCGATGGGACACGTTGACTGGAGCCGGACTTTAAGGTACGCGCGTATCGCCTCTCGGTGCAGCTTAATTACACGTTGGTATGGTAGAGAGAGAGAGTTGGTATGGTAAAGGATACTGAACCCTCCTGCAGACAAGCTCACACACCTTCTTCAATTTGTCTTTATACAGCTAAAAATATGCCTCATAATCTAAGCAGAATCACGCATGGGGGTCTATTCAAGGTGGATACTACCTGGATAGCCGACTAGACAACCTGGATACCCAGGCCACTAGCAGAAAACAAAGGTTTTCGAAAGACCGTTGGAATTCCCGCAGGATATTGCTATAAATTTCATAAGGGGGCATCATGTTCCCCTAACTGTACGTATTCTCATAACTGTTACGTTTGCGGATTCCCCCATCCCATAACTAAGTGCTTCCGTGCACGAGCAAATAACTCCACCTCTTCGCTGCAACAGCCGCCCCAGCCCTTTCGTGCAAACAGGGCAGCGGCTACCACACAAGGTCCTCGAACCAATTACAACAACCTCCAATCCAATAGAACGGCTCAGCAGTTCACTCGCCCAGCCAATGCATCAACCAGTAGCTCAGCCCAAACGCCTGCCAACTCCAATCGCACACAATAAATAAGCTGCCTGGTTAGCGGGTTACCTGGCTCCTTCCCTGAATTATCTATTAGAGGGTTTCATTTTCGGTTTCAACTTAGGTTTCTGTCAATCGCCATTACGCTGTGCATTTGCAAATCTGAAGTCTGCCTATGAACTACCTGAAGTGGCAGCTGCAAAACTGAAGCAGGAATTGACAGCTGGGCGCATTAGCGGCCCTTTTGAAAAGCTACCATTCGCAGTTTTCCATTGTTCTCCACTGGGGGTAGAGGAAAAGAAACAGAAGGGGAAGTATCGCCTTATTCATCACCTTTCTTCCCCACATGGATTCTCTGTGAATGACGGCATTCTATCTTCATCCTCCACTGTACAGTGGGTTCATACTCCATGTAAGAATCACCAGACAATGCATACAATAGCTAAGTCTGGGGACAACAATGTGTCTGGACTTGAGCCTTTTCAGCTGCACAAAGACTCAGACAATAGCCTCCTACATGAAGTATCTACCGTACAGTATGCATCTTTAGATGATGCGATTCAGTGTATACTTTTGGCGGGCCCAGGTTGCTACCTAGCTAAAACAGACATCGAGTCCGCTTTCCGCTTAATTCCGATTCATCCATCTCAATACTACCTCCTGGGCTTTTCTTGGCGTGATGAGTATTACTATGATCTATGCGCTTGCCGATGGGATGTTCATTCTCATGTAAGATTTTTGAACAATTCAGTTCATCCCTAGAATGGGCAGGTAGGCACAAGCTAGGCATTCGGCACATGGTGCATGTGCTGGATGATTATCTTTTTATTAATATTGACGAGACCAGCTGCAAGCGTGATCTCCAGGGATTCACTACTATGTGTGCAGACATAGGGATTCCTTTAGCCCCTGGAAATACAGCTGGACCTTCACAGGTCCTTCCATTTCTTGGCTGCGAGTTGGATACAGTTGCATTTGAAGCCAGATTGCCTCAAGACAAACTGGATCGTTGTCATGAGCTCATTGGCGCCTGTCTCACCAAAGAAAAGATAACCTTAATTTTACTTCTTAGTCTTAGGTACCCTGAACTTTGCATGCAATGTGATTGTTCCGGGAAGAGCCTTCTCTTATATGTGTTGTAATTCCTTCGCCGGTTACATGACCTCACTATAGGCGTCTTCAAGCCGTATCACCATATTAGGCTTACATTAGAGGTGAAACAAGACCTTGTTCTGTGGCAGTCTTTTCTGAGGGATTTCAATGGCAAGTCAATCTTTTTACGCTCTGAATGGTCTAGTTCTGACAACCTGGCCCTTTACACTGATGCATCCGGGGCCCTGGGCTATGGTGCAGTGTTCGGTAAACATTGGTTTCTAGGATGTTGGGATGACCATTGGAGGCATCAGAACATCACTCTCCTCGAATATTATCTTATTGTCTAGCGGTCGAGCTGCGGGGTTCCTTGTTCGCTAACAGAAGAGTAGAGATTTTCACTGATAACCTAGCATTGGTCTACATTATCAATAAGCAAACTAGCAAAGAGAGATCGGTCATGGGTTTGATCCGAAGGCTTGTACTCTCATGTCTCCAGAGGAATATTCATTTCCTTGCAACACACACCCCGGGTAAATTTAATGCTTTAGCGGATTCCCTCTCTCGTCTTCAGGTGGCGGAATTTCGGCGACTTGCACCGGACGCACACAGAGACCCAGCTCCAATACCACCCCTACCCCCACCGAGTTGGTAATCCAGCTTCAACAACTTGTGGGTATGGCCCTTGCTCCATCATCTGCCTCAAACTATGCCAGGACTTAGTCGGTATTTTCAGATTTTTGTGTTAGATACTCAATGAGCCCCACAATTCCTATTTCCCTGGCAAATCTAGCTCTCTTCGTTTCGTACCTCTCCTCGGCAAATTACTCAGCTTCTACCATTTCTTCCCACATGTCCGCCATTAGCTACATCCACAAAATGAAAAACTTGTTGGATCCTACTTCATCCTTTCTGATCCATAAACTGATACCGGCTCACCGCAACACATCCCCATCTGGCGACATGCGCCTACCTATCACGCGGTCTGTACTACACCGTATAATTGACTCGTTACCTCACACAATCACGTCCCTTTACCGACAGAGCCTATTCAAGGCTATGTTTCTTTTAGCCTTTCAGGCATTTTTGCGCATCGGCGAGATGGCCTCAAAAGGCAAGTCCACCAGGAACCTCCTCCAAGTTAAACATATAAATTTTTCAGCAGAGACAGGCCAACACTTTGTCCTGACCATAACTTTCACACAATACAAGCACTCACAGGGGCAGCCAGTCCTGGTTACCATTCCAAGTACTGAGAGCACTTATTGCGCTGTTCGTGCTTTGCAATCCTTTCTCCAATTCAGGGGAAATACAGCGGGCCCTTTATTCGCTTACCCTCCAAATCTTCCAATTACGCAACGACAATTCACTAATGAGCTTAAGCCTTAACAATGTCCTTGCTCATGCGGGATTTCCAGCAACCCAGTTTAAGGCTCACAGTTTTCGTATAGGTGCATCCACTGAGTCTTTTTCTCAGGGGCTATCGGATGCTCAAATAAGACAGCTGGGGCGCTGGAGATCAGACGCGTTTAAGACCTACATCAGAACACACACCTGTGTAAGTAAAGTTTAGTTCTTCGAAATCCATGCACCGTAACTCACCGTCCCGCATTCAATATCCTATAAGTTCTAGAGAGAGCACGTCTTATATAAGTCTCCGGAGAGGAATGCGGGCGGCCTTCTTCCGGAGTGCTAGAACCCCCTTTTTTGGTCCGTAAAACGTCAAAAATATATCGATCAATAATACATGTGGATAGCGGGCTGCATCCATCATGCCATTATTATACCTCCCCCATGTGAATATGTTAATTAGTTCTTCAATTGAATAGCCATTCAACCCATTAGGTTTGGGGTGGCTTTAAACTGATTCCTTCAGGAGATGTTTTGTTTTTCAATTTGCTAGTTCTCTCTTGATGAAGTTAAGTGGGTTGCGGGAGGCACCCTAAATGTCTTGCATCCTATGATGACTACCTACCTTATTCTGGGAAGTACGGGATGTCTCCCCAGTTATCGTAAGTATGCTCTTTGTTTTCAAGGGTTATTGGCGTCATTTCATCAACATCCATGTTTAGTATCATTGGAAGTCATGTAC
>JAVTVY010054248.1:0-31579 GCA_036873755.1 Hanleya hanleyi
AGGTTATATCATGGTCTTAACACCTCTGTTGGGTTGCTGGGTATTGATGGGTCACATCCCGAGCACTGAAAGAGACGTCCTTAGACGTCCGGATGTTCAACCGCCGGCACTTTTTCACCGGCCTGGCCCCAGCGCGAGCGGCGCGCGCGTCATCACGCGTCATCCCCGGAAGTGCGCGTCATCCCCGGCAGTGCGCGCGTCATCACCGGCAGTGCGCACGCGCGGATCAAAAGGTCACCTGTCAAACGGTCTCCCTTTCGGCAAGGTTCGAAGAATACATAGAACTTATAGTCATAATCTATTCGTGTTGGACGAGTCTCTTCACTCACCGTATACACGCACCTCAATGAAATGCCCGCTCCAAACCTAGACCAAATACACGTACTTGGTCTGTGGGCTGATTTCATTGGCTCTCTATTTTTACTATAGTGCGCTTGCATTCTAACCTTGATGGGTGATATTTTGGCCCCATCCTACACCACTGATTTCAGTTTGACTGAATCTTCAGATGCATTATGAATAAAACACACAAGACAGGGTTTTTTTTTTTTTGGTGAGATCTCATTTTTTATTCAGTGAACAACAACAACGTGAGAACAACCACGTGAAAACTGAAGCCCAGAACACGGGGCTTGTAATTAATTCAAGCCCAGAACAGCGGGCGTGTGTTCATTGAAAGAATTCAAGCCCAGAACGGGACTTGTACATTGAAATGATGGGCGGCCCAGTCATAGACGAGTACATCTCGGTCCTCGGCCTTGGGGTACTCGTCAAACATGTGGACGACGGTAGATAAGGGTCTTCCCCGGCATCGATGGTACAGGTAAAACAAGCAATATTGTCCGCACACCATACTGTCCAGGCTTTGCAACGTTTTAGTATTCCAACACCACGTCTCTGTGCCTTGATCCATGAAGTCTGTTAAATCGGGATGGAGGGGTGGTAGGCCGTACGGGTCAAAGTATTCGCCCTGCTCTTCTGTCAAGTACACGGCCACCCAGTGTTCACCGGGCCGATCCATCGGGTCTGTATTCAGGACGTAAGCAGCCGGATACACACGGTCTAATGGGAACACATCTCGGGCGAACACCCCTTGAAAGACCCTACGTGTTCCTGGGTCAGTCTCCAGCACCGTGGTTATCTGGTCTGTATCCATGTTAGGTGGCGAAGTCACACAGCACGTTACGGCTTTTATCGATATGAATGATGTTGTCAAACTCAGCGTAGCAGATCACATTGATGGTTTTCGGTAAAGGTGTCCCGAAGTGCAGTTCCAAGCGTAAGTTGCCTTTCTTGATGAGACTCAGTTGATGATCGTTGTCTAAGGTGGGAGTCAGATCGAAACAGAACAATGTGTACCCTCTGCCGAAATCGTCTCGACTCATCATATTTCCCTCGTCTTGGTTGATTTGGCCAGTTGCTGTGAAGAGGTTCAGATAGCTCCGGATGTAATTGTGCGTTCCAAAGTTAGGTTGTAAGGGGCGTGCCGGTACCTGTTGGCCATCCACATGCAGGGCCACGAAATTGATGTTGAACGCTTTTAGGTTGAACGGATTCCTCGAGAGAGTCCCATTATAACTCACGTTCTCCACACAGGCTAGGGTTAAACGCTTGGGCAAATCCCCCAGGAACAGGTTTTCTTGATTGACAATCATATTGCCTTTAGGAACGGAAAAGACCTTGGTCTGTACTCGTCGAATCGGGTACTGGGCTGGTTTTTTCTCCAAGGCTCTGATGTGCCCCAACTGTACACCTGGGCTGGGTTTCACTTTGCGTACAAACAGACTTGCCTCTTGGATGACAATGTTATACTCGAGGTCCTCATTCGGGGCCATCAAGGCAAACGCAGGCGTTGCGCGCACTAGTCGTATTTTGACAGGTACTCCATTCAAGAGGTATCGGTCCTGCATGAATAAGTCCGCATGCAGACGTCCCATCATATCGACCGAGTGACTCTCTGCTGTGGCATCCACTCTCTCCGTATAGCCGGCGTTATCAGGACTCGCTTCCATGTTGCCTGGGGTATCTCGGTAGAACAACGGGGCTGTCAAATACGACTTTTTAGCGTCACGCCCGTAGGATAACAGTGTTTCGATGTAGGCTCGGTACGGGTACGTGTTCGTCGAGGCGCTCACCAGTTTATCACTCAGGGCTATATCCACTTGCTGGAATAGCGAATGAAGCCAGAGATTCACTGGTCCCACGGGTGCCTCTGCTTTCAGGACTGTCCCATCTTTATTGGTGATTTTAGCTTTCACATATAGGTACGTATGGGCTAAATCCAGGTAGGTCGTATCTGCGTTGGTGATGGTGAATTCAATGGGGCCTGTGGCTGTAATGCTGGAAAGGGGCAGATGTTCCACCCACTGACCCTCTTCGGCACTGGTCTGAGTAGGTGGGACGGTCCATAAATCAAATTCACTGTTGGTAGAAGGACACGACTCGGCATGGATGAAAGCCATCTTTAAGAAAAGATATCCTTGGTCTTCTTCGATGTGCGTCGTCGCTGGGTCGGTCGTCGACTGGTGCGTGGTCTCGGTGGGGCAGCTCTTTTTTTCCCTACGGTGCGTTGTGCTTTGGCCACCAAGACGCCTCCCGCTTCTTTGGCCCGCCGTTTCAAGGATTCTTTGGGTGCCGTACCCCCCAAGACATCACCGGCCACTTGCAGTCCACTGCGCACCGCTTGTTTGCCGATCGCTTTCACCCCACGCGTCACCAAGGGCAGGAACGTTTTGACGATGCTCCAGAGTATGTTCCCCAGTCCATGGCCTCGTTGCATGCGTGTATCCGCAAAGACAGGAAAGTTACCCCCGGCCTGTTTGGTGTAATGATCGACGTAACTGGCTGTATGGCATTGATAAGGCACCTTCATTATGCAAAGTGAACCGCTTGGACTTGACGGAAATGAAGTGTCAGCACCACTTTTCCTCGTTCGAATGCCACCGGTCGTCCCGTGTCGTCTCTTATATCGATGACGATGGAGCTAATATCGGTCTGACTGACCGGTAGATACACGACATGCCTGAAACTGTGGGTGACTTGAGCTCCATACGTGCCTTTCACCGGGCAGACGCGCAGTAGAGGTACGTTGCTGTCGCCGACAATGTGTGCATCGACCACGTCCCAGTAGACGTACAGGCCATACATACCACCACGCATGTCCATCGCGATGTGGCCTATCTCGCCGGTGGGGCCAGCGTACCCCTGGTAATTGAAACCCAGCATTTGCTGTAGGGTAGCACTGAGTTCGACACTCACGTTGGGGCTGAGCGTGAGATTGGCCTTGTCGTTGTGTGCGTTGTAATCGAAGTCCACATGATTTTTGAAGGGAAAAGATTTGATGGGTTTTGAAGTATTCGTGACGTCTCGTAGAGACTTATAATGCATCAGACTTCTCAGCCCACCCATGAACTCCTTGGGGGTATCGTATTGACCTTCAGGTAGTTTGAGTCGAGTTTCTTGTCCTTCGTAGGTCACCTCGTACCATACTTCATTGGCTCGCACGTTGTACCACGAGTAAGGGTATTGGATATCCACGAGTCCACATTCCCAGCGTCCAGGTAAATGCAACGGCTGCGGTAACTGGGTCACGTACTTGGTCAAGGTGTTGTCAGGAAACACATCAGCCGAGCTGTTACTGGGTAGGGTGAGGTAAAACATGATGACTGAGCTGTCCTGCTGCTGCTGTTGGTTTTAATACTTCTCCCAACCCTTGGGCGCTAATCGTCGTGATGGTCGCGGTGATTTAGCTCTTGGTGGTTGCAGGTGGTGGCGTGGTAAAAGGGGTGAAAACGTAGGTGCCCGCCGTGGTGGTGATTTGGGTGGTGACTCCGGTTCCCAAGGTTCTGGTGGTGTACTCACATTCTGCATAAAGGCCCAGCGCTCGGGGTTCCCCACCATTTCCTGTGGTACATGCATGTCTTTCAAGCCTTGAGCGAAGACCTCCCATCCTCGAGGATTCGTGTGCGTCCTGCGTTGACGCATCAGGTCATTCACTAAATCCGTCATGTGGGTCCCGTGGACAACCTGATTCTGTACCAGGAGTTCGCCTTTATCATTCCAAGTCATGTTAGCATTCTGTTTCATCCGTTGTAATACCAGGCCAGCTTGTTTCATGAACGAGGCAGGTACACTCTTCAGGACTTCGTCTTCCACCCACTGTGGAGCTGTGGAAGGTACCCCACCCGGCTGTTGGAACGGTGCTGAGGTCGGCGGTGTGTCACGTGGTGATGGTGGTGGTGGTGGAGCAGAGAGGGTTTTGTATTGGTCCATGAACGTCATGTACCCCTGAAGCGTCTCATTGTACCGTTGTACTTTCTCACTATCGCTTAACCCCGATCTCTGTAAGATCTGTTGCATCTCTCCATCGAGGGTGTTTATCGTCTTCACCGTAGAAGGGACAGGGTAGGGCGATTGGAGGTTTTGAAGGAGCCGAGGTTCGACGAGGACCATTTTTTCGTGTGGTTCATTGTCGGCCGAAGAGTCCACCCAATACTGGACCCAACACGGAAGCGGCCAACGGTGCTAAGATAGCCCCGAGAAAGCCGCCTTTCTGTAACACCTTTTTCTTTTGTGTTTGAGACACTCGCTTCTGGACTAAGGTTCTTAGACCTGTCTTATGCTTGGTCAACTTGGTCTTCTGAGCCGGAGTCAGTGGTACGTTGCCTTTTAAGATATTGAGTCCAATCTCGCACAGACAGCACACGAGAGCAGGGTCGGCACCGCGTACAATGGTTCGGACTAACTCGGGTGGGGCCGTCTTCAATACACGGAGCGTGGGAGCGTGCTTCCGTACTCGCGCAGACATCCTGTACAACTAATGCTAGAACCCACAATTCTGCTCTTTTTATCTACTTCAGAGATAAAAAAATCAATCCTGCTGTGGTATTCATTCTTTTTTATTATCCCCATCATCAAAACACACACACACCCCAGCTGGGGGAGCCACTGTAGGTGTGTTTACATTATTTTTGCATGTACACGTGTTGAGTCTCTCCGGGAAAGATGCCGGTCCGTAGTCGAAGGTGGTCGGGGGTGGTTTGCTTCAGGTCGAAGAGCATATACCCGTGCTGAGGGGTTGTGGCATCTTTAAAGGCTTCCAATGCAAACTGTGTGCGGCCGGGATACATCTGTCTCGCCAGGTGCAGCAGTTGAGTGATATCTCTCGGGTTTTTGAAGACCACCATGTAGTGGGCATTTAAGCTGATGTTCCGATGTTCTTTGTTTTTACTGAACAAATTCTGCACAATGTAGATGATGCTGAGCCATCGATGGTGGCTGCCTTTGGTAAAGAGTTGGGTGACCCGCGCATCCGTCTCCGCCATGAGATCATCCAGAACCACCAAGGTGTCGGGTTCCAAATCGGCCAGGTTAGGTAGGCCTTCCACGAACGTGATGTGGGACATTGCTGCATACGCTTCCTGCCATTCTCCGTAACACCACACGACTCTGGCAATGGGTGGAGTGATCATGCTGTCGGCGTGTTGAAGGAGCTTCCTGACAAAGTGCGTTTTGCCGGAGCCCGTCGGTCCTGCGATGACGCAGGTGAAGGGATGCTGCCACCGAGGGTCCATGGTTGGAGGTGTATCCGCTGTCGTGGTAACCCGCTCTTGTAAATTTGGTACGAGTGAGCTGGAGTGGTGGTGGGCACAACGTCGGTTGTCGTTGTCTGTTCACGTTCAGGGATGATGGTGGTGGTGATGGGTACAACGTGGGTCGTCGTCGTTGACGGTTCACTGTGAGGGATGAAATCCGGTGGGTCTTCAGACGTAGTGGATGTACTTGGTGTAAGTGTGGAGCTTACACTCGACGTGGCTTGTACACGGGGTGTGGTGGTGGTGGTGGTGGTGACTGGGCTGGATACGACTGGTGCTCTCTGTAGACCGGTTTCACTGATGGCTGGTGTTCTCAGTTGGTTAAGTAACGTGCTGACATAGGCTACGTCGTAAAACACACCTCCGTACAACACACTCAGCAGGGTTAGCACTAGTACACCAAAGACCACTTGCACTTTGCGCGTTTTGGAAGACGCTGTGTTGAGAGACGGATGCACCGTGGTCATGGTTGGACGTGGAATGAAGGAGGACGGCAGTGGTGTCTGGCTTTATAGTCGTTTCACCTGGTTGGCAGCGACCCAGGAATTGAAGGAACTGGGCCAGCCTTGCCATTTCACGAAATGAAACAGTTTGCCACGTCGACGTTCCGTTTTCAAAATCTGCTCCACCGTGTAGTAATCTTGCTGTGATTTTACGACAGGCTGTAATTCCATCTCGTAAAACGTGCCTAGCAACGGTTCCCCTTGAAGATCTTCCAGTTCATAGACTCGCCGCTGTCGGGGTAGGCGCCGTTTAATCAGGAAGTGCTCATCGCTCCAGTTGGGCAAGTAACTTTTCTCGAACTTGCCCTTGACTTTACTGATCTGTACAGGGTCCCCGACCTTGAACATCTCCTTCGTCGTTCGCTGCGATGGCCTGGGGTACAAGACACGCCGGACTTGGGCTTCATTGCGTTGGGTCACGGTAATGGGGGCTCTCTGTATACTTCGATGATAGGCTCGATTGTAACCACTCACCAGTTTCGGGAGAACATCGATGTACCGCCTTGTATTCTTATAGGTGAAATATTTATACATGCGACCTTTAAATGTCCTGTTGAACCTTTCCACCACGGATGCCTTGGTCTCGTTGTACGTATGGAAGAAAAACACCTTGTGGGCTTTCAGAAAGGCTTTGAACGGTCTGTTGAGGAATTCCGTGCCTTCGTCGGTTTGCAAATACAAAGGTTTGCGCCCGGTCTTGAAGATGTCTTTGAACGCCGCTATGAGATTTGCCCCCGTTTTCGTTCGGATGGGTACCACCCACGCATACTTGGATAGGATATCGATGCACGTCAAGATATACCGATTCCCATCATTGTGTTTGGCAAAGGCGCTCATATCGACCAAATCCGCTTGCCACTGGGCATCTATTCCTTCCACGATGACCCGGTTCCGTAGAAAATGGCGACGGACAGCTCGATGTAAGGTATAGGTGTCTTGTTTTCTTAACCAATCTCGGACTTGAGCACGTTGTATCCCCTGGGGTTTGGCCGCTCGATAGAGAGCCGACAATGCACTATAGGCCGCCGGACTGTCGGGACTGTAGTATAAGTTATCCAACACCTTCTCCCAGCGCTTCATGGTGAAACAATGATGATGGACCCGGAGAAATGGTTTATTTATAACAAGTTTCTATCACCGTTGTGTTGGTTGACTCAGTTCAGCCGGGTAATCAATGGCATCGTCGTCGGGTTCATGTAGTTGTTGTTCATGGGGTTCAGCCAGCGCGTCCTCCATAGCACGAGCCCACGCCAACTCGTCTGATGATCGCTCGTCCGGTGTAAACAGCTGGTCCACAATAGGCACTACTTTCTCCAAGGCTGACCACAGATGGGGGTCTAGGGTGAAGCTTCGCGTAGCATCTTGGTAGCGGCCCAGGCGTGCGAAGAAAGGTCCACGGTATACGTAGATGGCATTGTCTATGTGGATGAGGTGTCCGTCGAGCTCGTCGCTCAACACCCGTTTAAATTTGGTCCAGCCGTCACGCTGTAGCGTCACCGTATTCGATACGGTCTCAGCGGGCGACCAGCAAATAGCTCCACAGTCTTCCACCAGGGTGACTTTATCTTCATAGACGTGTAACCCCACCTGGGGTGTAAGGGGCAGGATGGCTCGTAGGACGGATGACATGCTTGCTCCAATGTCGAACGGTGAATGACACACACTCTGTCTGACCCTGGTATTTATAGTGTCAATACCACAGCGCCAGGGTCAATAGGGCACAGACTAGTATGAGGCCAACCAGCCGGCGCTGGTTCCGGTGTGAGCGCTCGTGGTCCATAGCCCGAGCATCAAGGATAGCTGTCATAGTCCAGTAGTGGTGAGTGATGGCACGCCTCACCATCGAGTGCACTCTGTGGAGGACCGCTTCTGTGAACTCGTTCAGGATCTGGCGTCGTCCCTCGTTGTCGTCGCCATCTGCAAACATGGACCGGACCACTGCTCGGTAACCCGTGAATGAATTCACCACGGTGGCATACTGTAAAATGCGAGTCGCATGGGGCTGGATCTCCGCCATGGCTCTGCAACCGTAGAAATGAAGGTGTAGGATCCAGAGGGACGTGTTTTATAGACCAGGTCACACATGTAGCTCTACGGGTGTAGTCCGTGATACGCAGTATTCTGATGGGTTATGTGGCTCCTATAGAGATAGTACTTCATCGACCATGGGGATTACTTTTTCCAAGGCTGTCCATAGATCAGGGTCCAGAGTAAAACCACCTTGCTTGAGACAGAGAAGTCGAGCAAAATAGGGACCGCGGAAAATGCAGACGTCGTCACACAGGTGAATGCTATCGCCGTCGAGGTCACCCAATAACACCCGTTTCAAGGTAGTCCAGCCTTCCGGGGATAAAGAGACACGCGCTGGTTCAGACGTACACCAACACCTACTGTCGTCATCGATGAGCTCCACACGTTTGGGATACAACAATAGGGTGCAGTCCGGTGTAAGAGTGCGGGTCTCCCTGACACGCTCGTCTTCAGGTAAGACTTCAACCGGAGGTACTGCTGGGTGCCAGGGAAAATCTTCTCCACGTCTCATGCTTTCGTCTCATACAAGCGGGTAGGCAAGCAGGCTGGTTGGCTGGTCAGGTCAGGTCAGGTCAGGTCAGGCAGGCAGGCAGGCAGGCAGGCAGGCAGGCTGGTCAGGTCAGGTCAGTCAGAGTGCTCCGCAGGGTAGTGCAATGAATACACCCCACCCCTAAAAATCGCCTGCTTTTATACGTTTTTCTACAATCCGCCATCTTAAACCCACCACCTCCATCCCACCACCCACCACAGCCGCCATCTTAAACCCACCACCTCCATCCCACCACCAACCACAGCCGCCATCTTAAACCCACCACCTCCATCCCACCACCAACCACAGCCGCCATCTTAAACCCACCACCTCCATCCCACCACCACCAACCACAGCCGCCATCTTAAACCCACCACCTCCATCCCACCACCACCAACCACAGCCGCCATCTTAAACCCACCACCTCCATCCCACCACCACCAACCACAGCCGCCATCTTAAACCCACCACCTCCATCCCACCACCCACCACAGCCGCCACAACACCTATAGATTATGTTTATTACTAGGACGTCAGCGAAATACTAGTACCCATCCTCCGTATGGCAGAACTGTACAACCCAGAACAAGTCTAGACATGCCTTGATCACGTGATCGTCATGGGGAAACCCCCACTGGGGAATCCCCCTCCACAAATCTGCGCAGAAACACCTGCGCACTCGTCAAAATGAGACCTGTAATCACGTAACACTACTACTATCCAGTTTATGTTTTTCTTTGTCCATCTGTGTAGATCGTCATGCTATTTCGCCGGTTCTTGTCGAGGTATTCTAGTGTTACAGATTTAACCATTGAGTGACAGATTTACAGTTCGGGCCGTAGTTGCCAGGGAGGTGTCCCAATGTGCGTTGGTCCTGTACTACTATACCCCCCCCCCCTCCCGGCCATTGGCGAAGTCCTAGATTATGTCTCTAAATGAAGTTTCGCTGCGAATTTGCGGGACAATCTTGATTTTTATCCCAAAGTACTTCATGGGTATCCTATCTTCCCGATTGATCATTTGTGCATTAATTAATTAATTCACCAAACAGATGATTCCAGTGATTTGATATTGAAAAGCGGAATAGAACTCCATAATAAACATAACATTATTCAGGATTTTAAGTAGTTTTTCCTACGAAATAAGCTCTCATTTGCAAATTGTCCGGTAGTCAGTGAGTGAGTGAGTGAGTGAATCCAACCGAATACTTTCGCCGGCAAAATAGGGAGAACCCATAACATTAGAACCTTGATTTTTGGCATGACCTTGCATTAGGAGACTCTTATCAGCAAGTTCTGAGCTGACTGAATTCTTATGAATATTTGATTTATAATTACTTTTTATTATGTATTGATCGCTCAGCGGGTGCGCTGTCATGCCCATCGGGAACCCTTGGTTGTATGTTTCATTGTGACTTTTGAAGGTTCTCTGATACCAGGAAGCCTGGTTCATTCGAGATTCAGACCATCTGAGAATGGTTATCGTTGGATGGAATCCCCCAATTCCCATATATTCTGGGAGCTTACATAGTGCTACACTTATTCAACTTATGCACTAACCTCGTGAGGATTTCACCACCCTTTGGGCAGACCTACTTAGGTGACCTGTAAACTTCCAAATTTGCAAAACATGTCTTAGTTCAAGTACACACAAATCATATCAAACCCTACTTCGTAGGTCCTGTAACGTTAGTCACACTGCCATGTCGTCAACAGGGTTTCTCAAATCCACCCTTTCCATTTGTTCTTTGTTAAACTTCTGGATGTCTCATTTCAAAAAACGTCACAGGACCTACGAAGTAGAGTAGGCATTAGGACTCGAACGCGAACTGAACTCTTGGAAATTCCCACCCCCAGTTGAAATCCTGCCTATATTAAGATGGGCACCGCCCAAGTCAGAATCGCCAGTGATTTTCATCAAAAATCACCAGAAATTTTCATCAAAAGTAGGTCAGCTCAGAACTAACGATCGCCGATTTAATTTTACAATTTTTTAACTAAAGGAAACAGATTGAATAATAAAAAGTTCAGTAGATTTCAAGCTTTACGTGTGAAAATACATTTACATCTCTTTAATGGTTTTCAGTGCCCTTGTCCAGGATCAAAACAACTTTTTGAATCACATTATTTTCCCAACAATACAACAATTTTTTATATATAGTACTATAGTAGAAAGGTAGCATTTATGTAGTTTACGGTAATTCAACTCAAGACCAACACCTTCTCTGCACAAGATAATAATGATTCTATGTCATTCTCCTGAGCATAACCGGCACAAAGACGAATAAATAGCGTATCTACATCACGTTGTTATCTAGATATATGAGACAACACATTTTGGGTATCGGCAATCTGATGAATGTACTATTCCGGTTTTCTTGTTTCACATTATATTTGCTTCATTGATAAACATTAAACCACCTCAGCTTCGTTGTGTGAATCGGAATTGCACACCAACACACTCCGTAGCAGTGATTATGTATCCCCTAATCAAGGAATGAAAATGGATCATGATTTGAAATGACAAGGAAAATTTAGACATATTTTGTTTACACATGTAATTTTTTGTTTAAATTATATCCCGGTGTGATATGTAGTCAATATTCAAGAGGTACAAAAAACCTCAAAGTATCTGCTCATATTTTCACATCATGATCAAAGTTACTTTATCTAGTTAAATTCTACCCAAAGAAAATAAATTAAGACCCTTTAAACATGCCGTCATGGCTTTGTTTCAGTAAACTTTTATCATTGTTGCTCACACAGACTAATCTGAAGGATGATACCACATCTTTCTTTCTTCTGCTGGGTTATTGCACCAGGCTGACTTAATTGGTTGATGTAGGATATTTCACCATCAGTGGGCAATTTGACCTGAATTTGTAACCTGATGTGGTCTGTGATGAAATGTTTGGATGTGAAATAGGATACACATTAAAGGCCACAGTTTACATATATCTATAACAATATACTGAATTGTGTGTATTGAGGCTGGCAAGTTGGTAATAGCAGTGTAGATAAATGCACTAACAAATAATGGAAAATTAGCATTTCTTATTTCATAAAAACAATTACGGATGGCATATCCCACCAGATTTTGTACTGTGTTATATATACATGGTAGTGTGGCTAACGTCACAGGACCTACGAAGTAAGGGTTGATATGATTTAAGTGTGTACTCGAGTGATGACTTGGGGGCCCTCTGTGCTAGCGTGAGAGAATTTATATAGCAGTCTCTAATTGACAGTGGGTACTATTAACTTTCGCTTACAGTCGCTGTAAATTCACCATGTCGAGATGATATCCATTTAGCGGTGGCTCGGAGGGCATGGTGGCCCCCCTTTAAACACCTAAAATGGGTCAGGAGGATAGATAAGTGTATTAGGAAGATATCTAGACCACTCTAAAAGAAAGACAGATTTCTGGATGGATAGGACCAACAAATACAGTCGGTGTAAATTGACCAAAACGAGATAATATCCATTTAGCGCTGGCTAATTTCAGCGCCGACCCCACCTGACTCCGCTGGAAGATCCCCCTTGTACAGTCACTATGCTATAATTTTGATGAATGCGTCCTATGCTGAACTGATAGTAAGAATGGCTTCTGCAGATACCATGTCGGCTGTAACACATGGTTAGAGCATAATATTAAATGGAAAATTTGTTAAAAACTTGAAGCACAACAGCGGCAAAAACAAAGCCTCCTTGAACAACCTATCTTTATACAGGAAATTCTTAACTCAGAAAATACCATTCTCTTTCAAAAGAAAACAATTTACGCGAGGAAGGCCTTTTTTATTAAGCTAATTTTGTTAGGTAGGGGCCTACTTAGATTCAATACTTGTCACGAAATTTCTTTGATTATATCTTGTTGCAACCATGTTTGTTCCTCTGACATGCTTGAGATATGTACATGTATAACAGACTTTCATTTGAGAGTCCAGACATTCCACCATTCATGTGAACAAATTGTACTCAACATGGAATAATTAAATTCACACTACCCATTTATACAGTATCAGTACTATGTTACTATCTGTAGCAGTTGAAACCCAGTAAAACTTAAACAATTAAAACCAGTCAAGAAATTTGTCTGTTGAATAACAGAAAATATGGTATGGAGATTTGAATGAGTAAACTATTAAACAACTTACATGATACCAACAAAATGTCCCAACACAAGCTGATAAATTCCTTGGGTGGCTTGCAGGATGGCTTTGTTTCACCCTCAGTAAACTTTATCATTGTTGCTCACAGGCTAATCTGAAGGATGATACCACATCTTTCTTTGTTCTGCTGGGTTATTGTACCAGGCTGACTTAATTGGTTGATGTAGTATATTTCACCATCAGTGGCAATTTGACCTAAATTTGAAGCCTGATTTGGTCTGTGATGAAATGTTTGGATGTGAAATAGGATACACGTTAAAGGCCACAGTTTACATATAACAACATGAGCAGTGTGACTAACGTCACAGGACCTACGAAGTAGAGTAGGCATTAGGACTCGAACGCGAACTGAACTCTTGGAAATCTCCACCCCCAGTTGAAATCCTGCCTATATTAAGATGGGCACCGCCCAAGTCGGAATCGCCAGTGATTTTCATCAAAAATCACCAGAAATTTTCATCAAAAGTAGGTCAGCTCAGAACTTGTTGGTAACAGTCTCCTAATGCGCCTTCATTCCAAAAATAAATAGCGATCGCCGATTTAATTTTACAATTTTTTAACTAAAGGAAACAGATTGAATAATAAAACTCCGTGGCAGTGATTCTGTATCCCTTAATCAAGGAATCAAAATGGATCAAGATTTGAAATGACAAGAAAAATTTAGACATAATTACACCTGTAATTTTTTGTTTAAATTATATTCCAGTGTGATATATATAGTCAATATTCAAGAAGTACCAAAAAAACGAGAAGTACGTGCTCAAATTTTCACATCATGATCAAAGTTACTTTATCTAGTTAAATTCTACCCAAAGAAAATAAATTAAGACCCTTTAAACATGCCGTCAATGCCAGATGTTGAGTTTTATACAGCTGTAGATCAGGGCTCTGGGTGCATATATCATGTTTCCATACACTTGATGCACACAACAGCGGCAAAAACAAAGCCTCCTTGAACAACCTATCTTTATACAGGAAATTCTTAACTCAGAAAATACCATTCTCTCTCAAAAGAAAACAATTTACGCCAGGAAGGCCTTTTCTATTAAGCTAATTTTGTTAGGTAGGGGCCTACTTAGATTCAATAATTGTCACGAAATTTCTTTGGTTATATCTTAATTGCAACCATGTTTGTTCCTCATGCTTGAGGTATGTACATGTATAACACACTTTCATTTGAGAGTCCAGACATTCCACCATTGTGCTAAACATGGAATAATTAAATTCACACTACCCATTTCTACAGTATCAGTACTATGTTGCTATCTGTAGCAGTTGAAACCCAGTAAAACTTAAACAATTAAAACCAGTAAAGAAATTTGTCTGTTGAATAACAGAAAATATTTGAATGAGTAAACTACTAAACAACTTACATGATACCAACAAAATGTCCCAACACAAGCTGATAAATTCCTTGGGTGGCTTGCAGGATGGCTTTGTTTCACCCTCAGTAAACTTTTATCATTGTTGCTCACAGGCTAATCTGAAGGATGATACCAGATCTTTCTTTGTTCTGCTGGGTTCATAGTCCCAGCAGACAAAGCTCCGAATAATATAATATTCATATGTAAATATTACTATTACCAGGTGCTGGTTAAAGAATTGAGTGTAGACATATCTTCATCAAATACATCTACTTACTCCCAAACTGCATTTACTCTGGAAGATTTATTTAACAATCACAAAAAGTTTCTCAGGGAAAAGGTATTTGTCTTCCAACCAATCATAGCGACATACCAAAAATATACTGGACTCCCAAAATGCATAAATCACCATACAAAGCTAGATTCATAGCTGGTTCTAGAAGCTTCACCACCAAGCTTCTTTCAACCCTATTGACGAGGGCCCTTCAGGAGGTAAAAGCATTTTGGGAAAGGTATTGCGCCACTATTTTCAAGAACTCGGGCGTTGAATGTATGTGGATATTGAAAAACTCAAAATGTCTTACGGAAGAACTTGATGCTAAAGGTCACATACCGTATAGACATGTATCCACATGGGATTTCTCGACTCTCTATACCACAATCCCTCATCGGGACCTTATTGACCGTATAAGTTCATTAATAGTATCTGTGTTCAAGAAAACTGATCGTAGATATATTAATGTCGGAAGCCATAAAGCATTCTTTAGCTCTACTACATACAAGAGATATCATTCATGGGATGTTTCTTTGTTTATAGAGTTGCTTGAATTTCTCATTAAAAATATCTATGTGAAATTTGGCAACACAATATATCAGCAGCATATAGGTATTCCAATGGGTACTAATTGTGCACCCCTGTTGGCTGACCTGTATCTGTTCTCTTATGAATATGACTATATGCTGGCGCTTTCAAAAATCGATCCACTCAAAGCCCGTTCCTTCTCATTCACCAAACGCTATATAGACGATCTTCTCGCTGTGGATAATCGCTATATAAATGACGCAGTGAAGGATATATATCCACCTTCACTGGATTTGAAGGAAACTACAGATAGCCCAACAGGCACATCTTATTTAGATCTCTATCTCTATAAAAATGAAGCGGGCATTCTCTCTCGTCGACTTTATGACAAAAGAGATGATTACAATTTCGACATCGTAAACTATCCCTTTCTGGATAGTAATATTCCAGTGGGACCTGCATATGGCGTATACATATCTCGCTTAGTAGCATTTGCTAGATCCTGTGTTAAATGTGATGATTTTAATCAACGTCACAAAACATTGTTGCAGAAACTTATAAAACAGGGCTATTCCACCAAGCGCCTCCACTCAAAGTTTCTCAAATTTGGCGATACATATCGCATGCTGATAACAAAATACGAACGTAGCGTGCAAGATCTATGGCGTTACGTTTCGTAACTTGTGTCTAATTCCGCTTAACCCGGGGCTAGGGGCCGTATGAACCCATGTACTTCAAGATCCTCATGGTACTCATATGAACAGTCACAATCAAAGCGTGACTGAGATACATCATTTTTTAGATGACGACTCTATAACGAATATTATGGATTAAGAATACTGATCAGCGATACGGATTTGATATTTTGGAACATCATGATGTCTTGCCGGCATCATTGAAAATTGTTGACCGCTTCTCTTGCAGGAAACAAGCCTATGTTTATGTATACTTTTGTCTTTTTGAATTTGGTGCTAATACTGTTATATGGAAATGGAATAGGTCTTTGGATTATGGACGCGGATATTCTCTAATGGACGACGGCTGGATTATGAATGACGGACTAGACGCTTGTAATTGCACCAGGCTGACTTAATTGGTTGATGTAGGATATTTCACCATCAGTGGCAATTTGACCTAAGTTTGAAGCCTGGTCTGTGATGAAATGTTTGGATGTGAAATAGGATACACGATAAAGGCCACAGTTTACATATATCTATAACAATATACTGAATTGTGTGTATTAAGAATGGCAAGTTGGTAATAGCAGTGTAGACAAATGCACTAACAAATGATGGAAAATTAGCATTTCCTATTTCATTATCCCATCACGTTTTGTACTGTGTTATATATACAGTGAAACATACGGCCAAGGGTTCTCAATGGGCATGACCGTGCACTCGCTGAGCTATCAATAAATAATTAAAAAAATAATTATAAATCAAATTTTCATCAGAATTCGGTCAGATCAGAACTTGCTGGTAACAATGCCCTAATGCACGTTCGTGCCAAAAATCAAGGTTCTAATGTCAATGGTTCTCCTTATTTTGCCGACGAAAGGACTCGGATGGACTGACTGACTGCCTGACTGACTCACTCATTACCGGACAATTTGCGATCTGTAACCTACTTCGTAGGAATATACTTACTTGTGTGTATTAAGAATGGCAAGTTGGTAATAGCAGTGTAGATAAATGCACTAACAAATGATCGAAAATTAGCATTTCCTATTTCATTATCCCATCACGTTTTGTACTGTGTTATATACAATGTATACAGTGAAACATACAGCCAAGGGTTCCCAATGGGCATGACAGTGCACTCGCTGAGCTATCAATAAATAATAATAAAAATAATTATAAATCAAATTTTCATCAGAATTCGGTCTGCTCAGAACTTGCTGATAACAATGCCCTAATGCACGTTCATGCCAAAAATAAAGGTTCTAATGTCAATGGTTCTCCTTATTTTGCCGACGAAAGGATTCGGATGGACTGACTGACTCACTGACTCATTACCGGACAATTTGCGATCTGTAGCCTACTTCGTAGGAACAGTGAAACTTACAGCCAAGGGTTCCCGATGGGCATGACAGTGCACTCGCTGAGCCATCAATAAATAATTAAAAAAATAATTATCAATCAAATTTTCATGAGAATTCGGTCAGCTCAGAACTTGCTGATAACAATTCCCTAATGCACGTTCATGCCAAAAATCAAGGTTCTAATGTCAACGGTTCTCCTTATTTTGCCGACGAAAGGATTCGGATGGACTGACTGACTGACTGCCTCACTGGCTCACTCATTACCGGACAATTTGCGATCTGTAAATTAAACTTTTATCATTGTTACTCACACAGACTAATCTGAAGGATGATACCACATCTTTCTTTCTTCTGCTGGGTTATTGCACCAGGCTGACTTAATTGGTTGCTGTAGGATATTTCACCATCAGTGGGCAATTTGACCTGAATTTGTAGCCTGATGTGGTCTGTGATGAAATGTTTGGATGTGAAATAGGATACACGTTAAAGGCCACAGTTTACATATATCTATAACAGTATACTGAATTGTGTGTATTGAGGCTGGCAAGTTGGTAATAGCAGTGTAGATAAATGCACTAACAAATGATGGAAAATTAGCATTTCCTATTTCATAAAAACAATTACGGATGGCATATCCCACTAGATTTTGTACTGTGTTATATATACAGTGAAACATACAGCCAAGGGTTCCCGATGGGCATGACAGTGCACTCGCTGAGCCATCAATAAATAATTCAAAAAAATAATTATAAATCAAATTTTCATCAGAATTCGGTCAGCTCAGAACTTGCTGGTAACAAGGTTCTAATGTCAACGGTTCTCCTTATTTTGCCGACGAAAGGATTCGGATGGACTGACTGACTGCCTCACTGACTCACTCATTACCGGACAATTTGCGATCTGTAGCCTACTTCGTAGGAATAAAGAGCAAGTAAAAAGACCAAAAGGCCTCTTCTGCTTTTCCTAATAACAAACACTTATATTCAGTTTATATGCACATGGTCTACGTGCACTACTTGATTTTATTTGTATCCTTTAACCGCCAGATAAAATAACATGAGCAGTGTGACTAACGTCACAGGACCTACGAAGTAGCGTAGGCATTAGGACTCCGACGCGAACTGAACTCTTGGAAATCCCCACCCCCAGTTGAAATCCTGCCTATATTAAGATGGGCACTGCTCAAGTCAGAATCACCAGTGATTTTCATCAAAAATCACCAGAAATTTTCATCAAAAGTAGGTCAGCTCAGAACTTGTTGATAACAGTCTCCTAATGCGCCTTCAGTCCAAAAATAAATAACGATCGCCGATTTAATTTTATAATTTTTTAACTAAAGGAAACAGATTGAATAATAAAAAGTTCAGTAGATTTCAGGCTTTACGTGTGAAAATACATTTACATCTCTTTAATGGTTTTCAGTGCCCAAGTCCAGGACCAAAACAACGTTTTGAATCGCATTATTTTCCCAACAATACAACAAATTCTTATATATAGTCCTATAGTAGAAAGGTAGCATTTATGTAGTTTACGGTAATTCGACTCAAGACCAACACCGTCTCGGCACAAGTTAATAATGATTCTATGTAAATTTTCCTGAGCATGACCGGTACAAAGACGAATAAATAGCATCTCTACATCACGTTATTATCTAGATATATGAGACAACACATTTTGGGTATCGGCAATCTGATGAATGCGAGTCTCAAGTTAACGGCAGCTGTTCAAATGCCCCCTGGAACGGTAATAAATTCAACATGTGAACTCATAGAATCTGCACTGTCGATGGTTTAATGTAATACCGGTGTGACGGAAACGGTGGCCCGCTGCATCCAGAGTCCGGGGGGCACTCGCGTCTAGATGTAAGTGTCCCAAGACACTAAGATCTGGATTTAATTGTCCGTCGGGCATTCAGGTCTGGATTTGGATGTCCTGGGACACTGGCTTCCAGGAGACGAAAGTCCTAACCCGGAGCCCAGTGTCCGCCTCGATTACTACTTCCGATTTTTCATCCAATTTACACGTGAACATGTGTACCAGAGAGTAGTATAGAAAGGGGAGTTACGGCGTTATTGACCTACTTCCGACAGGTGGTGCCACCAGTTCATTTCCGTCTGACCTTTGTCTGACGGTTCCGTTCATGTGTTATAAAATGACCTTTAACCCTGCGCATGATGTCCGCTATTGTGCGCATGGTCACTTCCGATCACGTGACCGGAACCGGGAGTGACCTCACAAAGGTCAACCGAAAGTGACCTGTTGACGTCACCGGTTGAAGGTAGGTGAATAACGCCCTCCGCCCTAAGTCCCCCCTCTCTCCGTCTCTTCCTCCTACTCAGGAGATCAGTGAGGACGAAAATGAAATGAAAAAAACAAGATAATTTTAACAAAAAATCTTGAAATTTATGCTAAGAAATAGCCGGGTAGGACTGCATCACACCTAAGGGCTTCCCCTCGTGCTTTCGCGATTCTTTGCTTGTCTCGTGAGAGCTTGTTCACTACAGTGAAGAATACAACATACAGACAGAATTTGTATCCGTTGTTTTAATACACAATACTATGGAATCTTGGTACTTCTTAGTTCTTCAGATAAATTCAACAGAATTTGGCTCTTCGTTAAACCAGTTTGGCGCTTGTGCTCTCCGCACTCCGGGAAATTTTGTTGTCTATTTTCGCAGCAGGTGGAACCAAAATACAGATTCAAATTCTCATAACAAAATACCAAGTAACAATACAAAAAGAACCAAATTGTTCTACGAGGACTGTGTGGAACCAAATATCCTGAGGAACAAAGAATAACCGCGATTTGTGAGAAAGTAAGCATCATGGATAACAAACATGTCCGTTTAAAGATGTAATCAGCCACAAATATCGCCAAAGACCCTAAGGCACTCGCAAATTAATTGTTCATTCATGACATATTCTGGATTAAGAAAAAATATGTATGTAGAACACACCGGGTATGTATTCTATGCGTTGGCCTATGGGGGAGATCGACTTTTTCCGAGTTTTTCGGGCTTTTCTATATATTTTGGACTATTTTATGCAAACAATTCCTTCTTTAACCCTACAAGGCCTGGGATAGGGACATTCACCACCACCAAACTTTCTGTGCAATCTCCGGAACGACAAAAGAATGAGAGCTGACACTCCGTGAATTTGTAGTTTATCATACACGCTTAAAACTAAAGTGTTGAAACTTTTTTCGTAAAGTGTTGAAATAACCCTTTAAGTGTGCCCACAGGGACACTTAAAGTGCAGCCCCTGTGGACACACTGAAAGGGTTATTTCATCACTTTACGAGTAAGTTTCAACACTTTAGCTTTAAGCGTGTATTGGGGTCATTTTGGGCCTATTTGCGTAACATCTCGAGCAGAGGATCACGGGTAAATTCACGGGTAATTTTTCATGCATTTTTTGGAAAAATTACATGAATACAATTTTCGCAAAATTTGATTAAAAATTCGACCAAGAAAGGTATTTTGTGTAAAATTACGTCACTGTGACGTCATCAAAGCGGCCATCTTGGATTTTTTTTACAGTTTCTTGTACAGGTTGACGCAAAGGTATAGTGTGGTAAGTTTCAGACCCTTTACTTCAAGGGATAAGAACAATAGTTAGTAGTTAGTGAGGGTGGGGGGAGGGGGCCGAATTCGCCCCCCCCCCCTTAGGCCTGGACAGGGCCTAAACATCCCAGGCCAGATAAGGTTAACACAGAATTTCTTTAGATTAACGGCGGAACCTTTGAACCGCGAAGTAAAGCTAGCAACCGCAGGGTAAATGTTACTCCGCGGTTTAACCCTATCTGGCCTGGACGATTTGGGGTGTACCGCAGCCTGGGGCGCCGGAAAGTTCCACCCCCTATATATTTTCGCTATCGCTAAGGCTAGAGGGCTGAAACTTACCACACTATATCTCTGGGTCAAGCTCAAATGTAAAATAATCGAAGAAGGCCGCCATTTTCAACAGAGCATTTTTGGACGATTTTTCGGTCAAAATCTTCGATTTTCTTTTTGTTTTTTTTCTCCGCAAAAAATGCATGATAAATTAGTAAATAATAATCTGATATGAACTAAACTAAGTTTTACCCAGTTTTCCGTACAGAAAAGCAACAATTTTGAAGAAATATGACGGAAACATCACTTTTCTGGTACCCCCACATGGCCGCCATTTTTAATTTACCCATGACCCTCTGCTTGGGGGGTCATGCAAATTGGCTCAAAATGACCTCAATATGATAATCTAAAAAGTCGCGGAGTTTCAGCTCTCCAATTTTTTGTCGTTCCGGAGATACGAGCAAGAAACCAACAGGGTTGGTATAGGGTTAAAAGTTACTTCGCGGTTTAAAGGTTTACTCGATGGTTTAAAGGTTTACTCTGCGGTTTAACGGTGTAAACGTTTCCAGAGTTTGTTTGGTTTTCGTTGAAAAAAAAACAAAAAAAACGATAAAGTCATTTATGACGACGTTACTAGAAATGACAAAAATGTGAACAAAACATGTGATAAACTCAAATCTGTTTATAGAAAATAGACGACAATCAAGAACATCCCCAAGAAAGGCAGAAAATGTAATAAAAACAATGTAAAAAAAATCGATGTCCCCTATATGTCACCCTAATTCTTTAATGCCCTTTATGGACCATCGTTATCCAAGCTTGGATTGAATAGGTAATAAATATACCCGGTGTACGTCATGAATACACCATTACTTTGCAAGCGCCTTAGGTTGAACTTCCGGTAATGTATACATACAATTAGCCATAAATGAAGTCTACAAAATATATTAATTGCGGGTCACAAGGACTCACTTTTCGCGTTTCTATGTAAATGGGTTATACCAAAAAAGAATAATGTCTCGTTCAAACAATCATCCCGGTGAAAACGTTTGCACTTGGGTGGAAACTTCGGATTGGAAAAGGTTTTCACTCGGGTGAAAACTAAACTGAAAAAAATGTATACCAAACTAAAATTAATAGCATGTCGTATATGGGCCACCGTAAGGATGTACATTGACTTAAATACATCAAATTAGTATTCCTAAAAAAAAATATATATTTAACAAAGATGTGACGGTATAACTTTACAAGACGTACAAAAGCTGTACATGAGAAATCCAGAAAATCAAACATTTTCCACTGACCCCGACTAGGATCGAACCCACAATCTTACCTTCTGCTGTACTGTCCACCGTCCATGCCTTTATCCACTGCACCACCGATTTGCTGGCCGAACCTCTGTTCAGAATTTCTAGCCTTTACTATTCCTTTAGTTTCTATATAGGTCAACCGGACTCTGAGGTATGCCGGACTCTGAGGACTTCCATAGCTGTGGAAGCGCCCATAGTCCGCCAGATGCCATGGTCCGGGCCCTATATATATGAGAAGGGACATTCCTGTCTAGATTTCAGTGACCCGGACACCAACGATATCAGGACCATGGTTTCTGCTGATAGGGGGACAATTGTTTCCGAGGGAGGACTTTTGTATCTGGATCTGGGTGCCCTTCGGGCACCCAGATCCAGATACCATGGTCCCCGGACCCTCATATCTGGCGGACCACCATTGCTTCCACACCGGTACCATCTATTGTGATATTTTTTTAACTCCCAGACAGATCTGTTTATTTTTGTCTCCCCTGCTCTGACCTCTAAGAACAATTTAATTATTACACAATGGCATTATTAACTGCATTCTCGAATCCCAAGCCTATCAGACTGTTAGTTCTGATCTGTTTATAGGCCTACTGGGGGTGACCCAGCTACACTGCTGTGACCTCTAGCTCTCAAAACAATTACGGATGGCATATCCCACCAGGTTTTGTACTGTGTTATATATACAGTGAAACATACAGCCAAGGATTCCCGATGGGCATGACAGTGCACTCGCTGAGCCATCAATAAATAATGAAAAAAATGATTATAATCAAGTTTCCATCAGAATTCGGTCGGCTCAAAACTTGCTGGTAGCAATGCCCTAATGCACGTTCATGCCAAAAATCAAGGTTCTAATGTCAACGGTTCTCCTTATTTTGCCGACGAAAGGATTCGGATGGACTGACTGACTCACTGACTCATTACCGGACAATTTGCGATCTGTAGCCTACTTCGTAGGAATATACGGAGATTCAATGATAACGAAGTAATAGAACACACTTGTCGCGTATTCTGAACAATGTAAGTAGTATTAAAAGGATCTAACATATTTAATAGATTTGCAATAATCTTATCGTTAACTACCATTTCGCGCAGTAATTTTTGTGAACGTGGGTTGATTCAGGGGTATCAACTATGTATATCCAATCAATCATCCTTCTTTATTTCTATACATGAATACATACAGAAAATATTAAAACTAAGATAAAATATTACATTTACATAATAAAAGTTATATTGTGACAGGACATAATCACCCCAGTCAGGAAAGCCAGTCCATTATAATTTATAAATTAGGTGGCGGTTGAAGCAGTCCTAGCGGCAGGAGATACTGTGAGCTGTGATGATCTCTCCAGAAGCATTTCGTACATAAACTGTCCTATTGTTGGGGAAAGATGGGTGGTTGGGTTAATCAGGAAATAGAATTTTTCGATGTCAGTTAGTTGCCCGAATAGGTGACAGGATTTGTTGATGATATTATATAGAATGTTTCTAAGTTTGATATCACTCGGGCATACACAAACAAAATGATACTCGTCTTCAACGATCTGGTTTGTTTTGTCCACAGGCCCGCAAACAAGAGTTTTGGGGGTGTGGGCGCTGGTATTAGGATGAAGTGTCGAAATATGAGGTCTCTATATAAGTAGTAGGGAAAGCGTACTTCATCCCTTATCCTCCCAAAAATGCACATAGCCTCCCAAATAGCCTCCGAGCGCTGTCATACGTCATTGTTGATTTTTATTCGTATAAATTATTGCGTCCGGATATTAATAAATTACATATAATTCTACCTGAATATAATATTAAAGATCTACATATGGTATTATAAATAAATCTTCCGGATTCATACGTTAATCGTTTAAATAGTCTATACTTTAGGTTTTATTCCGCTTTTACAAAAGGTGGTATTTCGTATAGGTCCTATAGTACGGGTTCATAGCAATAAACTCTGTACGTTCATATATTGTAGACAGTTAATTTTTACAAATTGCAATTAATATTAACGAATACTCGGTATATTTGTATATTCAACCTCGCTATATGGTTAGAAGCCGGTTATGATACATAATTGTATTGATTTTAATACCTGTCAATGCGAAGGTTGTGTGTTATGGTAACAGGTGCGATCGAATAATAGAAATCGCTTGGTCTGGATATAAACGTGTGTTTCAATTATAGCGCGTAGAACTCGATTGCAATTAGCATATGATAATATTTGGGGTTTGAGTGTTTATATTTACAGACCGATATCGCTTTAATTAGGGGCAATTATACATTCAGCGTATAGCGGGAGTTGAAGGGGCATATCGTGAGATAGATCACTATTTGAGAATTGTTTGTCGAAATATATATACCTCTAATAGAATTCCACTTATAGTCTACTTCGGAATGGCGAATTTACTGAAAAATATCAGCGAGCCTAGAGAATTGTCCGTAAGTATTGTAATTTTATCGGGATCTACTCGCGGATAATACCGACTTTGTCGATATAACGATGTACATAGCGAACGGCGTTGTAAATGTTCGATTATAACTGATTTGAATACAAGGGCTACTCACTTTTAATATTTCAAATCTATATTTTTTATAGGCTAACAACTCTACATGGGTCGGATTCGTACGAGAAAATGCGGACATTTTAGGTAGTTCCGGTTGGCCTAGTTTGGAGACTGTATTCGCCATAGATGGGGTGGTTGAAACACGGCCCGTTTATAATGACGATGATTGGAATGCGGGTATAAGGAGTCCAACGACCATTCTTCTAAATAATTCCCCTTCACTTCCGGAGATTAAAACACGTAAATGTGTAGAAGGATTATCCCGTTTATTCGCGCCCCGAGTTTGCAAAAGCTGTAATCAGCCATTAAGCGTCGAAGTTTGCAGAAAATGTCGCGTTAGTTTATGTCGAGATTGCGCGTGTTTTGCCCGACAGGTGTCATTCGGGGTTTTTATGTGTCCGAGCTGTTGTAGTTGTGAGTTTTAATCACCATGGTAGCCAAAAGTTTGACCTGAAGTACATATATTTTTACCATTACTACCGGAACTCGAAAATTCGTCACCATGGATAATACTTCCGCCCGCATGGTAATACGATCTTCCACATGTCGTGGGGACTGAGGCTATACTGCACACACACACACACACACTCACACACTCACTCACTCACTCACTCACTCACTGTCCCCAAAAGTTCATGAAAAGTTCGTAAAATCCACACAAATCCAAGAATAGTCCAAGACTAGTCCAAACCTAGTCCAGGAAAAGTCCCTCACTCACTCACTCACACACACACACACACACACGTACATGTATATTGTCCCAAACGAGGACTATGTTCCAAACCCCCCCAATGATGGACTTCTTTCCTAGCTGTTGTCCAGGGCTCATGTTCTGAAGAGTTGCAAGTAATTGCGTAATATATCGATTGTGCACGTGACCGACCTCGAAAACTCGTTTTTGTGACGGCCGTATGACAAATAGCAAAAGAGGACTTTTCACACCTGTGTGACAGTGCACACATTTTTTCTGTCCAAAGTAGGACATTTCAATAGAAGGCATTGATGTGCCCGAAAAGTTGATGAATGGCTAGAATTATGTTCTTTTACATCTTTAAGGTTGTTTTACTAGTAAGTTTTTTAAATGGTTGTGACTCCTTGTGTGTCGCTGTCCTGAAATGGGTATTCTTTATTGAAAGCTGGTATAAAACGGGTTTCAGAGAAAGACACATTCCCTACGATAAAAAGAACTTCTAAACGGGGACACGTCAGCGATATGTCATCAAATGATTGCTAACTATTGGACTGTGTGTGTGGTTATGTCCGATAACAAAAATGTATATCGTACGCTATAAAACGAGGAAAATAACATCAGCTATGTTTATGTCCTCAAATGATCGCTGATCATTCAAGCGTGAGTCTGTGTAGATTTGTCCTCCATTAAGTATTGTTTTGAAGCCGGCAGTTGTTGTAATAATGTTTCACCAGTCGATAGAGGACATATTCCACGTACACGAAATGAGCCCTTCAAAACGAGGATATTTAAAACGAGGAAATGACCTTAAGTGAACTAATACAGCCATGTCCTCAATTGAAAGTTGTTTTACCAGTATGTTTTTCACATGGTTGTACCTTTTTGTGTGTAGCTGTCCTTAAATGGGTATTCTTTATTGAAAGCCGGTATAAAACGTGTTCCATCAGTCAAGAGAGGACACACGCCACACGATACAAACCTCCAAAACGGGGACACGTCAGCGATGAATACGTCCTCGAATGATTGTTAATTATTAGACTCTGTGTGTGGTTATGTCCTCAATTGGGTATACTTTATTTTTAGCTGGGGTGAAAGTGTTTATCCGATGACGAGGATGTATTCCGTACGCTATAAACTTTTAAAACGTGGAAAATAACATCAGCTGTGTTGACGTCCTCATATGATTGCTATCATTCAAGCGTAAGTCTGTGTAGATTTGTCCTCCATTGGGTATTGTTTTGAAGCGGGTATAATTGGAAGTTAGTGTAATAAGTGTGTACTAGTCGATAGAGGAAATATTCCACACGAAATGACCCTTCTAAACGAGGACATTTGGCTCATCAATGTCTGTCCTCAAATGGTTGCTTAATGAACACATACAGCCATGTACTCAGTTGGGTTTTCTTTGCTGAAAGCTGGTGTGGACTGTGTTTTTTCAATCAAGACACATACCATACAATAGTGACCAACCTCGGAAACTAGATTTTTGATGTCAGTAACTACAAGAGGACATATCACTCCTGTGTGACAGAGCACATTTGTTTCTGTCCAAAGAAGGACATATCAACAGTTCATCAAAAGTTGTATTTATGTGCATGAAAAGTTGATGAATGACTACAAATCTGTTATTGTACACCTTTAAATTTGTTTTCCTGTTCTTCACGTGTGTGTAGATGTCCTAAATTGGGTATTCTTTATTGAAAGCTGGTACAAAACGGGTTTCGCCGGTCAAGAGAGGACACACGCCGCACGATACAAACCTCCAAAACGGGGACACGTCAGCGATGAATACGTCCCCGAATGATTGTTAATTATTAGACTGTGTGTGTGGTTATGTCCTCAATTGGGTATACTTTATTTTTAGCTGGGGTGAAAGTGTTTATCCGATGCGAGGATGTATTCCGTACGCTATAAACTTTTAAAACTTGGAAAATAACATCAGCTGTGTTGACGTCCTCATATGATTGCTATCATTCAAGCGTAAGTCCGTGTAGATTTGTCCTCCATTGGGTATTGGTTTGAAGCGGGTATAATTGGAAGTTAGTGTAATAAGTGTGTACTAGTCGATAGAGGAAATATTCCACACGAAATGACCCTTCTAAACGAGGACATTTGGCTCACCTCGGAAACTAGTGTTCTGGTGTCATTAAGAGATAACAATAGGACATATCACTCCTGTGTGATAGAGCACATTTGTTTCTGTCCAAAGAAGGATTCATCAATTCATCAAAAGTTGTATTTATGTGCATGAAAAGTTGATGAATGACTACGAATCTGTTATTGTACACCTTTAAATTTGTTTTCCTATTCTTCACGTGTGTGTAGATGTCCTAAATTGGGTATTCTTTATTGAAAGCTGGTACAAAACGGGTTTCGCCGGTCAAGAGAGGACACATCCCACACGTTATAAACCTTCAAAACTGGGACACGTCAGCGATGAATATGTCCTCAAATGATTGCTAAATATTAGACTGTGTGTGATTATGTCCTCAATTGGGTATCTTTTGTTTAAAGCTGAGAATATGCTTGCCCGATGACGAGGACGTATTCCGTACGCTATAAACCTTCAAAACGAGGAAAATAACATCAGCTGTGTTCATGTGCTTAAATGGTTGACTGCAGTTCTTTCATTTCAGAAATACATTGGTCAGCTTTTGCAATGGCTTTAATTAATGGAAGAAATCTTGCGCCGAGGTTCTGGTAGTGCATGACCATATTCGTACCTCTAGATATACTCTTCTATATAGGTCAAAATCAACTCAAGTAATTTGAGCTCAGAAACATATATATCAAGGTTAGTCATCTCCAATAATCGTCTGGCCTACTCTAACATAATCATATATGGAACATGAATTCAAAGACCTTAGACTTACATGTAACATAGAATTTGACTTTCAGAAAATAGGTCGAGGTCAGTGATATTCAGTCGACTTCAGGTCCAGGCATATGTGGTATAATTTTGGACAATTTAGATATAATCCTTAATGAAATATGGTACGAAGTAGAATCTGACCTGGATAAAACAGGTCAAGGTCAGTCATCTTCAGCACACCTTTGGACCATCGACAGATGTATACCTAGTTTCAATTTGGAAAGCCTAGCCTCATATCTTCATGTCCTATCATAATGAACAGTATATGACCTATAAAAAATAGGTCAAGGTCAGTCAAATGGAATAGGCCTCTAGTCAATCAAGAGTTGCATATATAATATGAATTTGGAGACCCTACCTTTCATCCTTCAGAAAATATAGCAAATACTAGGATTTGACCTTGATAAAATAGGTCAAGGTCAGTCATTTTTATTAGGCTTCTGACCATGTGATATGAATTCACGGTGCTGGTCTATAATTCTTCTTGAGATATCGCGTTCACAAGATGGATGGGCCGACAGACGGACAGATACCCTCGGGATTTTGCCCGAGGGGGTGAAAACGAGGATAATCACCTTAGCTTCGCTAACATTCTTGCATGGGTTGCTAGTAGTAAATGTTCAGGAGTGTCCAGCTATGACCTCGGCTGTGTTCTTAACACTACCTGCAAGGGGTGGGGAAGGGGAGAATGGGGAAGTGCTCCCCTAGTGATTTTTTCTCTGCTGCTTGGAAACTACAAAACTGAGAGAGATGAACTTCGTGACTTTAAAGCTTATCATGTTGCGCCTATTTACATATACCCCCCTGAGCGAAGGATCATGACCAAATTCTAAATGGTGGTCTCCCAGAAAGTCTGTTCTCTGCATTTCTCCACATTTTTCCGGCTTAAAAGGACTAGAGTTTTTTATTTGGGTGCAACTATTCTCTATTTTTTTGGTAGTTTTTGAGAGGAAAATCGAAAACTAAACATTTTGAAAAATCAGCCCCCAAAAACCATATTTTTCGAGAATTCCAAGAAAATATTTTTTTTCAAGACTGAGAAAAAATATATATATAAAATCATGCGAGTTAAAAATAATCTCCCAGGTGAAGAGATAGGGCTCACAGTGCTGAAAGCATGGACCAAAGCAGAGACAGGCTCTCCTTTGTTTCTCAACTAAGTGGGAGTGGCCCATTTGCAGGCTTTATACACAATGATGAAAATTATATTGCTAACCATTATTCTGTACAGTAATGAATGGGTCTAAAAACAGTGGGCTTTCCAACAAAATTTTCACGGTCAAAATCAATACTTGCCCACAGCACCATTTTCTTTTCACTATACAAATTGAGGGAATTATTCCAGAATTCAGTGAAGCATCCAGTGAAACCCATTACGCAAGCCGACTGCATTCCCACGTGCTGTGTTAGGAGATACGCAGATATACAAGAATACACTACAATTAGATTTTTTGTACATTCAAGTTTGAGTTTATTTTCAATCAAAAACCAAAAGTGATTACAACCAGACAACATTAAATAATGGAATTACTGAATGACAATGGGAAAAGAATGAATGGTCTTATGTCTGCCAACCGACTCTTGACTTAACAGGCATTGTTGAGTATATTTTCACTTTGTCCTATCCTTTAACCTTGGAAAATATTTTGAACTGGTGATAACTGACATATTTTCATATAATATTTGCTAAGATATTCTGGGCATAACAGTATTTGCTTCGAATACTGGAAAACTAGACTGTATGTATAAAGTTATGTCAGTTATCACTGGTTCAAAATAATCTCCCAGGATAGGGCATACTGAGCATATGCTCCCCAGTGACTGGTCAGCTTGTCATGGGTCAACGAACGAGCAGGATGTTCATTCTTCTCCAATTCTTGCTGGGGGAGCCTACAATAAGTGAAAAAGACATTCAACAATTTCTTTCAACAATTTAACTAACTTTAATTACTAGAGTGCCGAAGTGAAAGTTTGTGAAAATAACTTTGATTCAAACCTTTATTAAAAAAATTACACCTCACTGGTGCATAAACACCTCATAACTGAGGCTTCAACATGATCACAAGATCAGAGGAAATGACTTTTCATATTTTTGAAATAGATTACCGATACTTCGAATGCAATAGAGCAAATAAGCCTGCACAACAAATATCAAAATGAAATTTTAATAGGGGCTCAGGGACATCAAACCGAGAGCTAAACAATTCTCTTCCGACTTTCAGTCCACTTGTGTGATGCTTAAACCCATCGTAACTGTACCATCATTGTATCACTTCGTTTCACACAATCGATAACTGCACCAGTATTTCAAATGGACATTGAGGAAGAAAAAATTAGGTTATGTCCAAAGCAGCAAGAAATTACTGAATCCAAAACAATAGACAGCATTCCAACACATTAAACCTGACAATGGCAATCCTACAATGTTGCTCTCACTAGAGAATCAGTCACAATTACCCAATTTGTGAAAATGACATTCACCAATTCAACGGGTTCAATTAATCATACATTACACTTTACCAGTGCACATCAGTAACAATAATCCGCTTGCGTCAAAGTAAAAGTTTGATGAAAATGACCTTTAATACTCATTGAACATTCAATAATGCAATTACTCAATGAAAATGGGAAAAGAATGAACCGTCTTGTCTGTCCACTGACCAGCCATTGGCGAGTATATTTTCATTTTGTCCTATCCTTTAACCTGGGAGAATATTTTGAACTGCTGATAACTGGCATACTTTTCTATAATATTTGCCAAGATATTCTGGGTATTTATGTATTTTCTTTGAATACTAGAAAACTAAATTGTATGTATAAAATTATGTCAGTTATCACTGGTTCAAAATGATCTTCCAAAATGGGACATGCCCTATTTCTCTTAATTATTCAGATGGCAAAACTATAACTTCAGGCGTCTGTGGAGAGAAATTCTGCCAACATTCTACAAATATCACTGGCTATATTTTCAGTTCTTGGGATAACATATCCATACTACAGTATTTAGCCTCAGTTGATACAAAGATGCTTTGTGCTTCTAAGACGAAAAATTAGAAGAAATAGGGTAGTGAACATATGCTCCCGAATGACTTTCGCATGTCACAGGTCAATGAACAGACGTGCCATTCATTCTTCTCCATTCTTGCGCGAGCCTACAACATGTGGAAACGACATTCAACAATTTTACTTGTTCAATTTATCACTTTACTGTTTCATGAAAGTTTTTTGAAAATAACAATTCAAAACTTTATTTAAATCACAGCTTAGTGGT
>JAVTVY010054249.1:0-31555 GCA_036873755.1 Hanleya hanleyi
AGAGCCCGCCTATACCCTCAGCTCAGAAGAGCCTAGATATCCAGCCGGTCCCTAGCATCACTGTTTCCAGTAATACACCTGACAACAACGAACATTTTCTGGAAGATGCGGTGGATGTTCCCAGCGATCTCTTGCCCGAAGATCATCCAGTGAGTGAGATGTATCGACGCCATTGGTCCATGATCCGACACTGCTTCCACCGTCATCGCTCTATATTGGACTTGTACAATTTCCGACTGACCGACCTCGCCCGTCTACGCAGCTACGTGGAAGCCATCTTCAATGACCAACCTACATCCTTCACATTAAATGTAGCATTTGGGTACATCTTATGCCATAAGATGACGCCTGAATTGTGCTATTTCTATTCCAGTGCCATCAACCCAGTGTACGACCATCCTTTCACAATCACCAATCAGGCGTCGCTAGAGACGATGCTGACCCAACTGGACACTGTGGATCCCTTAGAATGGGGCTATGAACAGCGTACCAACACCAAGTGGATAGTGGAGAGGGTCACCAATGTTACGTTCTTCGTGGTTAAACTGACCCACCACCCCATCGGATGAAAGTATTCACCCATGCACTGATAGATACTCAGAATGCGCAAACAACTATCTGAGGATATGTTTCCTCAACGGTATCCTGGCCTGTCCGATGACGATTAGAACAAACGGTTCAGAGCGAACATGGCCGAAGATGGAACTTTCTGAAATAGCGACTTCTGATTGGACAAGAGTAGCCGAGAATACATCTAACGGACAGGAACGAATATGACAGATGCAAATGGTGGCCTCTGATTGGACAAGAATATTCTTGAATTGTAAATATACCCAACGCGGCTCCCCAACGTGGGTATGATGTAACATTCGGGAGAATAAACTATATGAAAAAAACTTCTTGTTGTTGTTGTTCTCTTATGTGTGATCATTGTTGTTGTTGCTGTTGTTGTTCTCTGTCCGGTCTATATCATGGTGTTAAGGTGTAACGACAGGCGTCGACTGGCGTCACTGCATTTCGAAGAATTAGTGACAATTCCATGGAATATCAGAGCTTCTGAGCTATTTCACCTGGGCGTTGATGCATTAAGAATGGCGTTGGTGGGCGTTGCTACAAGATGACATCTCACACGACGCATTCGCACCGCGGATGGTCCATCTCTACACAAAATACCATCCTTCACTGCCCCAAAATGCTCAATTTCGCTACTACTCGTACTGATGACGTCACCAATGACGTCACAGATGCTGTGGATATCCCTCAACGCGGAATGTACACCCCGAGAGCTACAACATGACACCTCTCAGGACGCATTCGGACCAAGAATGGTTCCTCTCTACTCCGAATACCTTCCTTCACTGCCTCAAAATGTCCACTTTCGCTAAAAATGACGTCACAGATGCTTCGGACATGCCTCAACTCGGAATGTACACCTCGAGAGCTACAAAATGACACCTCACACGACGCATTCGGACTAAGGATAGTCCCTCTACACCAAACTCACCCCCACGCACCCACAAAATGTCCACTTTTGCTACTACTCGTACCGATGACGTCATCAATGACGTCACAGATGACGCGGACATCCCTCAAATCGGAATGTACACCCCGAGAACTACAAGATGACACCTTCTAGGACGCATTCGAACCGTGAATAGCCCATCTCGACCCCAAATACCTTCATGTACTGCCCGAAAATGTCCACTTTCGCTACTACTCGTACCGATGACTTCACCGATGACGTCACAGATGACGCGAACATCCCTTAAATCGGAGTGTACACCCCGAGAACTACAAGATGACACCTTTCAGGACGCATTCGAACCGTGATTAGCCCATCTCGACCCCAAATAACTTCCTTCGCTGCCCCAAAATGGCCACTTTACTTACTACAACCAACTGCGCATGCAGATTAACGCGACATGCATTCAAAAACACACCATTCTGACTCTACCCCACACAAGCTTCAATTTGACACCTCATACGACCCATTCGAACCGTGATTAGCTCATCTCTAACCCAAACACACCCCTACATTGCACCCAAAATGCCTGTTTTCTATACTACGGCCAGACTGCGCATGCGCAGACTATTGAACACGGACGAACCATTAGTGTAGTCAAGTGCTCCTCCACGAGAGCTTCAAAATAAGACTTCACTCGACCCCATTGGACCATGAGTGGCCCACCTAGACTCCAACATGTCCACCCCGTATGGGCCTATGCACCCATAGCCATGCAGTATAGGCCTATGGGCCTACCCAGGCCTCGGTGACTTTTTTCAAAAATTTCACCGATTCGCACGGGGACACTTCCTATCATGTTCTAAATGCCGAGACGAGTAAAACGAGACCCCACAACCCTACCGCAAATGTATAGAAGTACGTTTCCCAGGGGGACAAACATTGATCCTATACCCTCAGTATGGGTGTATATGGGGCTCGGTGACTTTTTTCAAAAATTTAACCGATTCGCACGGGGACACTTCCTATCATGTTCTAAATGACGAGACGAGTAAAACGAGACCCCACAACCCTACCGCAAATGCATAGAAGTACGTTTCCCAGGGGACAAACATCGGTCCTATACCCTCAGTATGGGACTATATGAGGCTATATCGTACTTTTTCAAAAAATTTCACCGATTCGCACGGGGACACTTCATATCATGTTCTAAATGACGAGACGAGTAAAACGAGACCCCACAACCCTACCGCAAATGTATAGAAGTACGTTTCCCAGGGGGACAAACATTGATCCTATACCCTCAGTATGGGACTATATGGGGTTCGGTGACTTTTTCAAAAATTTCACCGATTCGCACGGGGACACTTCCTATCATGTTCTAAATGACGAGACGAGTAAAACGAGACCCCACAACCCTACCGCAAATGTATAGAAGTACGTTTCTCAGGGGGACAAACATTGATCCTATACCCTCAGTATGGGACTATATGGGGCTATATCGTACTTTTCAAAAATTTCACCGATTCGCACGGGGACACTTCCTATCATGTTCTAAATGACGAGACGAGTAAAACGAGACCCCACAACCCTACCGCAAATGTGTAGAAGTACGTTTCCCAGGATGGTCCTATACCTCCCATACCCCATATAGGCATTTTCCCGTAATTTAGGATAAAGTCCGTATTCCGTATTTTTTCAGGAAAATTTTTACATACACCCACCCTGGAACTAGGGAAGATAACTCTGTTGATAGACAAGCCCCGTTAAGCCCGGCGACCTATATACCCCTCATACCCCATATAGGCATTTTCCCAGGTTTTCCGATAAAGTCCGTGTTCCGTTTTTTTTTCAGGAAAAATTTTACATGCACCCACCCAGCCATCAAATACCCCTTCACCTAGGCTTCACGTTGATACCTCACTCGACCCCATTCGACCATTAGGGGCTCCCCTAGATGCCAAAACGTCTATTTTCATACCCTTGGGCATGCGCAGAAGGCCGATATGTCAACCCCACTCCCAGTCCATTAGATGCCCCTTCATGAATGCTTCACTTTGATACCTCACTCGACCCCATTGGACCATTAGGGGCTTCCCTAGCTCCAAAAAGGCTATTTTCATACCCTTCGGCCACCGCGCATGCGCAGAATGCCGATATTTCAACCCCACGCCCAGTCCATTAGATGCCCCTTCACGAATGCTTCACTTTGATACCTCATACGACTCCATTGGACCATTAGGGGCTTTCCTAGCTCCAAAACGTCTATTTCCATACCCTTGGGTCACCGCGCATGCGCAGAATGCCGATATTTCAACCCCACGCCCAGTCCATCAGATACCCCTTCACGAATGCCTCACTTTGATACCTCATACGACTCCATTGGCCCATTAGGGACTCCCCTAGCTCCAAAACCGCTATTTCCATACCCCTGGGCCACCGCGCATGCGCAGAATGCCGATATTTCAACCCCACACCCAGCCCATCAGATGCCCCTTCACGAATGCTTCACATCGATACCTCACTCGGCCCCATTGGTCCATTAGGGGCTTCCCTAGCTCCAAAACGTCTATTTCCATACCCTTGGGCCTCCGCGCATGCGCAGAATGCCGATAGTTCAACCCCGCGCCCAGCCCATCAGATGCCCCTTCACATATGCTTCACTTTGATACCTCATACGACTCCATTGGCCCATTAGGGACTCCCCTAGCTCCAAAACCGCTATTTCCATACCCTTGGGCCACCGCGCATGCACAGAATGCCGATATTTCAACCCCACACCCAGCCCATCAGATGCCCCTTCACGAATGCTTCACATCGATACCTCACTCGACCCCATTGGTCCATTAGGGGCTTCCCTAGCTCCAAAACGTCTATTTTCATACCCTTCGGCCGCCGCGCATGCGCAGAATGACGATAGTTCAATCCCGCGCCCAGACGATCAGATGCCCCTTCACATATGCTTCACTTTGATACCTCACTCGACCCCATCGGTCAACTAGGGGCTCCCATAGCTCCAAAAAGGCTATTTTCATACCCTTCGGCCGCCGCGCATGCGCAGAAGGCCGATATGTCAACCCTACACCCAACCCATTAGATGCCCCTTCACCTAAGCTTCACTTTGATACCTCACTCAACCCCATCGGACCATTTTATCTAGGGACTACTTTTTCTCCGCGGAAGCTTTTTCCCGAGACCGAATCACCGCCAAAACCACGGCCAAACCGCATCACCGCGCATGAATACATTTTTTTTTTTTTTTTTTTGCCGGAACTTTTTTTTTCCTGCCGGAACTATGCACTCATTGACACCGGTGTCAATGAGTGCACTGGTGAGTGGGTGGGTTCAAAATGGCGCACTTTAAGTAGCCGCCATTTTGAAAAGGTGGGTTCAAAATGGCGGACTGTAAGTAGCCGCCATTTTGAACCCACCCACTCACTATAGGCCACGCCCCCTCATCACGCATGCGCACCTCCCCAATACCGCCACAATACCGCCACAATTTTGGTTCTGCGCATGCGCAGTGAGGCGCTAAATACCCGTTTTACTCTTTATATACTACTGGCGGCCTTGTAAGTGATTTGTCCACTGTTAAGGAAAACATTTCTATATGTATCGAGGTACAAGTAGAGACTGCATAGTTACCGACTGGCGAGGTACGAGTAGAGACTACACGGTTTGATAACAATCACATGTAAAACCAATCCTGATGACCATAAGCTAATGATCATGATCAGATTTTCAGTAAACTGCCCGGCGTCACTGTTGACAAACAGGTTAATTTTGAACAGTATGTATGCACATGTACGATAATGTAAGAAGACTGGTGCCAGTGCTACATGTAATTACCTTCGGTGTCGTGCGTTTCACTTCGCAATTACACAGGAACATTTTCCCGCAATAAAAGTACATAAAAACCGAATGCCAAACCAATCTAGTCGTATTGAAAACACTATGATTTACTTTCTTGTGGCTTTTTGTCCACAATGGTCCGGTCTTTCAGGCAAGGCTCACCATGTTCATCGTACGGTCATTCTCTGTACCCATGGCGAACAAGAGTCATTTAAGGTCAGCAAAAAACCGGACATCTGTGTCATCCCAAACAAAATAAATTCTTCGTTACTCCAGAAAGGAGATAGACACATTTAGATACTTCTCGAAAAGTTACCCTAGAAATCCAGGAATTCCTTTATAAATGTTTTTTGCGCTGTAGGCCTACCGTGGCTCCTGCAACTGTCGCATGCACTCCCTTGCTTGCAAAAGTAAATTTGGTCAACGACTGTTACACGTGCAAGCCAGGTAATACGGTTTTGTAGTGGGAGGTGAAAGTAACAATATTTGTCCATTTTCAATTACATTCTGGTTGGAATCAGATTTAAAACCTTCGTATCGTTATTTGTTATGTACTAATTTACCGAAGGCACGTCGCAATCTCGGAATTTTGACTCGGTATGAAAGACGCCCAGCGGCACATTAGTACACAATAAATACTGATACGAAGGTTTTAAATCCTCTATGTCGCTTGTAAAACCTTTAATCTAATTGTCCTCAAGCGATTCAGGTAACTCCTTTGATACAAATCATCAGAGGAATTATTGTTATTGGGATACATTATGATATGAAGCAATCAGAATATTGACCTCTGCTTGCAGTGTGACTTATTTGTCCGTACGAAAGCATTACTTCCCACTACCATGCATTTGAATATCTGTAATCTGTAATGTTGATATTCTGATGGTGGACTGTTAGTTCCCGACGTTTCTGTACAAATCATTGCGATTGTTTTTGTTCTTTTTTGGTGATTGTAATTACTCGACCGGAAAATGATGGGATATTTTTTTAAATAACTTTATTAAGACAAATTTTGAATGTGTGTCACTTCTGTGGTTCGGCCACTGAGAGAAAGATCTCCAACTTTAAAAACTATATTCTTAGTTTTGTCTATACTGATTTTACATGTTTTACTGACACTGCATCACATCAAATTTGGTATAAAGGTTTTTGCAAAACTATTCTTAAATTTCAAATAACTGTCATTGGTGCAAAACATGACATTGATGGCACCAAAACACCGATTTTACTAAGCACAGCCTGTCATCATAGTGAAAGCCACTATGAATCGTTCTGATAACAGGATACTCGTTTGGGCATGATGGTGAATCCATTTTTTCTGTCATTGCATCTGTCAGGGCGAAAACTGAATATAACAAGAAAATAGTTGTATGGCAATCAGTGCTATATTTTCCAAGAAAGGAAATAGATGACATGGGTACGAAAATAGAACACACACAGAAATATAAAAGCACGATAAGAACGTTATCTACTCCTAATATTCAATAGATGCAACTCCTGGAGTTCAACAGGTTGATCTCATTGTAATCTATGCAATATTCAAGTCATACGAATCAGTATTAGTACCAGGTACTCCCTTCGGTACACACGACAATGGCTAGTCATATAGAGCCATGTATATCCAAGAATATTATGTCCGCTGGTGGTAAATCAAAGTAATTAACTTTTTGAATAATGTGTGTTGTTGCATTCATAATTGTGTAATATGAGGAAAAACAAAGAAAAAATATAGGTTGGTGTACAATTTTTAGCTGTAGGCAACGTTAAGTGGACTGACCCATGTTTAACCCAGAAAACATAGGTAATAACCCTAGTTTTGAAGCATATTCATGAAAAATTCATATAAATAGTATTAAACATTTTCTTATATTCTAACTGTTTGCAGATAAGCACAATGTCTATCAAAATTTATCAAAATGGATGGCTGTTGCTGTGCGAAATTCTCGGCTAGAAGGCTTTTAAAGGAAATCCGTATCTCTTAACCTAGGAAAGGGAGATAACCCAATAGGGGGAAAATGGCTGCCAAATCCAAAAACCACCACCAGACATCCTTAAAATATGACGGGACTGTGGCGTTATCAGAGCAGGTAATGTAAATCCCCTTATACTTTTTTTCTTAAACATTTTAAGTCTGTATATTTTATTTGGGCTAATCAAGTTGTGGGCTAATCAAGTTGTGGCCCATCCTGCCTTGACAATTGATCGTGGATTCTGCGTCTTGCAGTGAGCTCGTGCATTCGAATCTTGAACGCCTGCTGGCTGTCATAAAACTGGAGGGACTTGCTGAGCGAATGTGGATATTTGTGCTCCCTGAGAAAATAATCGAGAACGGAGCGCAAATTCCTGAAACTATCCGGATTATAATCCCTGCCCGAAGGATTTTTCAAGTTGGAGAAAAAATCCACCAAATATCTGTCCAACTCTATCGAAGGAATGTCTTCAATGTTTCTGATCTCGCCATGTTTCGCCCAAATCCATCTTTCGGTGGTACCCACGGCGCTCACGATGTTGTAGATGCGCTGTTGAGATTTCTCTCGCATTCCTACAATTCTATCCCGAATTTGTCTGCTACTGAGACGTTCTGGGTATTTCTGGAACTGCATACAGGGACTGGCGGGTTCGATGATCATGGTACCAACGGTCCCTGTAATAGACAAGTAAACCATCGTGACCATATACTAACGCTTCCGAATTGGAGCGATATGCAAGAGGTGAGAAACCGGCAAGACAATTCGGCTTGGATATAATCCATTCAACATCAATGAACTAATGAAAATCAGAGTCCCCCGAAATTGAAAATATATTTGGTTTGAAAGCATAACCTTCAGTCCCGGCATGAAAAGCAATTCCAAATGTGGTAATGTACACGTTCACCAAATTTGTCCTGAAAATGATTTTGGCCCCACGTGCACCACCTATGGGTGGATCGGCATGAAAAAAAAACCCAGTCCAAAGGGGAACTTAAGAGAAGGTACGAATACCATATTTGGAACGAACCTGTTCAATTTTTCGGAAGTTGTTGTCCGCAAACCAACTTTTAACTTGGGCTGGAAAGAATTGATCTTAGGAGAGACACTCAATTACCAATATGAAAATAATCTGTTCAGTTTCTCATAAGTTAATATCCGGAAACAAATACAGGCCTAATACGTCTTTGCGCGTCGGGGCACCAAATAAATAGGGAAATCTTACTGAGAGTCGCTCCTGAAGGTATCCTGTATTTAAATATCCAACAATTCGGAGTGATTGATTTTAACAATAGCGTTTAATATTGTCTCCGAAAAAAATTCCGAGGATGCACTTTGGTTTCACTGAATTTCAGTTGTTTGGTGTGTTTTTTCACGGTGTTTGGAAAACCAAGATTTCTTTCACAGTTTATGTGGTTCGTGAAAAATACTTAATTAGATGCACTCAATTGGTTCGACTATATTTTTTTCAAACTATCACCCAACCAATATATTGGTTTTCACCCCCCCCACCCCTCTCCCCACTAAAAAAAATAAAACAAAAACGCACAATGAAATAACAGCAAGAAAAAACTCTCCTTGGTACACGTCACATCTTCTGAGGAACTTTCTTTACATGTTGAAAGTTTATACACTGTCAGTTTGGAGCACGAAGAATATGCTTGTAAAGTACTCAAAAACTAATTCAGCCTAGCTGACACAAATACAATCTTATTTCATGCAGGGGATTAATTAAAGTCAGCAAATCTAATTGCTATAGACATGAAAAATTCAGACATGACAAATAACATCCAAAACTATAAATGCTTCACAAGTCACGTATCAAACAGCATTCTACAGTTACAAAACGCATGACACACTCTAATTTAAACTACATGGATTCAAGTTGATGGTATATACAAGAGGATGGTTGAATGGATGACTGTACTTGAGATACTAAGATTGTTGTATTACTAAACATCTGACATCGGTACAAGCCGCAGCGAATGTATATCAGAACACAGGATGGCTGCATGTCTATTTCACACAATCTTCAGCTTTGTTCTCCATTCTTTAAAGTCACATTTCTAGTGAGTAACCTGTGCACTTATTTTAACCAGAGTTGTGATAGTACCAGTGCCCATTGTACTGCGATGGAGTGCTCAATCAAACCAATGCGCTAATTCTGTCCATCCGACCTCGATAACTGATCGTAGAGTTTGCGTCTTGCCGTCAGCTCTTGTATACGTGCTCGGAAAGCCTGTTGGCTCTCGAAGAATAACAAGGACTTGGTGAGCGAATCTGGATATTTGTGCTCCCGCAGAAAATAATCGAGACAAGAGCGCAAATTCCTGAAACTATCAGGGTTGTAATCTCTACCCGACGGATTCTTCAGGTTGGAAAAGAATTCCACCAAATATCTGTCCAATTGTTCTGGAGGAACGTCTTCGATGTTCCTGTTCTCGCCATGCTTTGTCCAAATCCACCGCTCAGCGATGGCGACGGCGTTCACAATGTTACAGATGCGTTGTTGAGATTTCTCATGAATTCCCACTATCCTTTCCCTAATCTGTTTGTTACTGAGGCGATCGGGATATTTCTGGGCAGACCCATTGTCAATCTCATTTGCTCTCCTTGTAATGAATCCTGTAATAGAAATATATCATATGTAATCTTTACTTGCGAATTATATTTATGTGGGATCCTACTAGTATATCGCGTCGACATATTTCCTTCAAAGCAAAGCAAGTACGTGTACCAATATATCTAACGAAAGTCTTCAGTAATTTGCAAACTTAAGCCGAGAACGTAGCTTCAAAAAAATACCAATTTACTCAACAATTGAACAGAAACTGCCTCAAGTCACATTTCAACAACGGGATAACAAACTTATTTTGTTTAACATGGTTGCGATCTTTTTGCCGACGCCACGACATATAAAAATATACGGTAGTGAGTGTATTCTATGATCGAGCTGCAAGTTGTCAAGTCTCAAGGATATAAATAGAGAGGATGAAACAAACATTCTGATTCGAGTGTAGCTCGCATTATCCGTATAAAAGAAGAGCATAAAAGGTATTGACAAGGACGAGAATTCTTTGAGGATGATGGTCGAGTCGTTCGCCTATCATAGCCCTCACAATCCCTCATCTCTCTCATCCTCCAATAGGAATGGAGAGCACGCCTTTCATTTGTAAGTAAGATCACTGAACATATCCACGCACTAGTACGTCCAAGGTAGTTTCATACTCTTACTCCTTGAAATTGAGGCATACTAGGAACTGGTAGTTATATTCCTACGACGTTGGCTCTCATTAAGTGGGATGAGGAAGATGACTTGGGGGTCCAAGCGTAATGTCATGGGTCACCTAAGTAGATCAAATTTTCATCAGAAGTAGGTCATCTCAGTACTTGCTGGTAACAGTCCCCTAATGCATGTTCATGCCAAAAATCAAGGTTCTAATGTCAATGGTTCTCCTTATTTTGCCGACGAAAGGATTCGGATGGACTCATTGACTCATTACCGGACAATTTGCAAACCAGAGACTTCTTGGTAGGAATATAATGTCATGGTGCGCCGAGTTGAAACTCCAAGAAGAAATTCCTGGTCTACTTTTTGAACTCCTTAGAGAACGGATGACATATGCAGCCATACGCCATTCGTGTCAAGGAACTCCTGATGTAATTTTTGATTCAGTAGATGCTCGCAGATTTACGGGTACTACTGTCTAAAGATTTAGGCCATGGACCCAGTCTCATGAATGGATCTTTCGTTGCCAATTTGTGAGGGGCAACTCAATTTTCATCCCAAAGGTACTCTCTTCACATTCAACAGTTCCCACGTTTTCCCTTGCACATTAATTGGGAAATTCACGAAACAGTATTGGAACAGCAACATTGAAAGGCACAACGCCAGACTTAGCCTGCCAGGAGTCTTACCCTATTTTGCACTGAGAAACCCTAAATGTCAATATAACATGAGAGAAATAGGAGTGAGACACCTCTTGCATTCCCCAGTTATTGTGCAAGTGAAAACGTCAATCTATCTCCTCCCCTATTTGGATACGTCACATGGAGGATCTAACCGGCTTGCAGTAACGCGAGTGTCAAGCAATCCCGAGAAGTCTTCATGGTAGAGCTTTTTTGGTTGGCCGCGCTCCCGCCAGTTTGGCGTTAAAATGGCAGGATAAAAATATGGACTGGTCCTTGGCATAAACCTTGGGTTAAAGCGCAGACGACTGCAAGTGAAGTAGTTAAAATGCGGACGTGATGTCACAAGAGTATTAAATATTCATGACCTGGGCGTTCTGAACACCAAATTAAATTGAAATCAGTAAGAAGCCACATAGCAACATATACGATTGGGGAGCATTGATAGGATATTAATTTATTCAGACTGGTGAAAACGTGAGAACTTTTGCTTATAAGAGAAAACACCCGTGGAGCACTTTTGGGATGAAAATCAAGTTGTCCCCAGAAATGTGCAACGATAGTTCATGTAGAGGCACAATACAGGACTTTTGAGTTTAGTATCACTCGAAACAAACAATGCTAAGCAAACTGAATATCTAATGGTGGATCTCATCTCAATCACCGCTGACAATTAACTTTAGCACGACAATCTTCTTTGCTTGAACACTAGACTTGAATTGTATTGAACGGAGTTAGAATTTACGCAAATATATATCTTCTCAAAGTATTAAAATCGAGTAAACATTGGACAACAAATTGAACATGAATAGCAGAAACAACACCAACATCAAGAAGTTGCTTGAAAGAATAACCGAGGTAAAATGTCAAGTACCGTATTAATTAACTATATAACAAGATAATACCAGGCCGAAAGGGTGAAATATCGTTTTTTAGGATGTTGTTCATCATTGGGACAAACTAAGTGTTGATAAATCAGTTTTCGAAAAACTTTTGGAGTCGGTAGTAGTCAGATCCATTGAGTTGTCCTTCTTAAAAAGGGTTGCTTAGTTGCTAATGGCAAACGCAGAACTGTTTTTCAGTATATGTTTACGGGAATCAAGTCAAGGCGATTCAAACGCCCCTTGCTTGTCGTTAATATCATCAGATATGTCATTACCACGATAACAGAGAAACGGAGTTTTTCTCATTAAGAGATTTAAACTTCTGGTAGGTAACCAAAATAGCCTGGGCCAACTGTCTTAAGTATACTAATACCCATGTCAATACAGTGGCTGCCCATAAAGTAGCCAGTGAGTAGAACAGCAAATCTAGGGACCTGCTGTTTTCTATTATTAAGTAGCTCCAGTAATTATGTTGTTCACGTCATGAAGAGGTCGCATACATCGGGAAGTGATTCAGGGGAGACTGGGGTAAGTCGCAACAGGGGTAGGTTGAAACGGTGCATTTTTTAATATTCAGAGAAGCACAAGGATGGTCAGTTGCTTACTGATTATTGCATCTTAGGCGACAAATACGAATGGTCTCCCTGTAATAAAGTTTCATTTTTAAACGAGAATTGTTAATGTGGATTACATGGTTTGCGATTCTTCTCGTCACTCTCGGAATTAAACAGCTAGGGTAGAGAGATTTATTGTACTCTCATTGTCCAAGTATAATTTCGATTGCACGATCAGATGCTCTCTGAGAATGGCCACGACTGGTTTACTGAAACATCTCCGCGCTCTAAAATTTCTTGTTTGAAACGCAATTAAAATTAGTAGCCATTAAAATGGACTGTCGTCTCTTGAAATAAGTATTTGGTTCGCTGAAGAAAAAGACACCACAAGCTGATCTTGCTGAAACAAATCTATGTCGATATTTGAATTCAAAATTCTCCACTCTCCGCCTTCTCCACCACTGGTACGTTATGATAGAGCCAATGTAAACTGTTTAAATTCGCGTGAGTGAGTGAGTGAGTGAATATGATTTAACGTCGTTTTCAACTATATTTCAGCCATATCACGACGTTGGGTCCTATTAATTTTCACACCCGGGAACCACACGCGTGGGGTCCTATTCCTTTTCATACCTGTTAAAAGTCGAGGTAGCCTACCTGTATATTTTCTGTGTTGGCTTTGTCTGGACTATTTCGTCCTATCTTTGAAAAATATTGTTCCTTTGGGAAACATTCGTCGAGCGTCAAGGTACTAACCAAGAACTAAGTTCGCAAAACATTGAAATTTGTATCCCAGTGCTATAGGGCAGCGTGGTCTTCGAACTGTTGGCCTCTCTCACCAAGATTTGCCGTTGATTTTTAACCCAGGAGTGAATGGGCCTAATAAGGTTTTCTGTCGCGATCCTTTGAAAAACAGACGATAAAATTCTGAAATTACAATGTGTTAGCAAACTATATTTTGTGACACATACTAAAACATTAAACGTCAAATAAGCGTGACTTGATTTTTACATCAAAATTTGTCCATCTGGCCTACCTAAACATCTGGCCTACCTAAACGCAAAGTTTACATTACAAAGTTATTAGGGTATTGTTTATGTATATTATGACATACGATATATGTTCACAGTCATGCGAAGCACCGTCCGAGACATCATGATTTGCGTTTCCACTAAAAGGTGAATCCGTGAAATTTGGCCAACAAAATCAAGAATCCATGGAGGCCGATAGGCGCTCGTATTCAGTGGAGGATATATCAATACATTTAGCATGGTACCTAACTTCACAACCATAGAAGACTTTTCCTTTCTCTGGTTCTATTTCACCATGTTCACCGGTTTTTCACACTTACCACGAAAAGGGGAAAGGATGATGTAAAGAGGAAAACATCAGGCATGTCAGGGGTATAGAATAAAGCAAGATATCTGCCAGAGAAACTGCGAACTCGCATACAAACAGCACCGGGTATTGACCAGAACCAATATTGATCATAATGCAATAAAATTTGGCTGTACAAGTTGGTTGACCAACATATCTTCTGTATTTCATGAGCGAGATACGAATGGAATTCATCCTACTTCAACACATGTTCGAGGAGTACATGTTACATTTGGAACAATTGAAAACGTGTCAAGCCCGACAACTATAATGCGTAATCTGGAATTGTCAGAAAAAAGGGAGATCAGTGCTAAAGTACAATGTAATTCAAGTCTTTCTGGTAATGTCTCTCTTTGCGTCCAACATACACTTGTAGTTTACTACTACATGTACGATGATTGCACAAGTTCTTCAGACAGGAAGTTGATCTTTTCTAGATGTGAAGGCCCGTTGGCTACGAGAAAATTCTATTGATTTACTGATAGAATATGGATAACCGTTTTCTTTCAAAAAGCGTTCCAGGTTGGACCTGCACTTTCGGAAGGATTTGACCTCATAATCCGCGCCCGATTCCTTCCGTAAAATCGAGAAGAACTCGACAAGGTACGGGTCCAGTTCTGCAGGGGGAATCTTCTCCACTCGGCGATTTTCATTGTATTTGCTCCACAGCCAGCGCTCCAGCGTGCAGACTGGTCTTGCGATGTCGATAACCGATTGTGCGGGCTTTAGGTGAGCATCCACCACTCTGGCTTGTGTGGCTTTGGTGCTTAGTCGATCTGGATACACGGATGGGTACAGATGGTGTCCTGATGGATCTTGAGACAACCTCGAGGCACGGATGCGATAGTTTCCAACCAGGGTTTCTCGATCTGATCAAAAGGAAGGAACAGTCTTGAATTATTCCCCTGACAACAGCTATTTCGTTTGCATGAATTTACGAATGTTACGTCAGTTCTTGTCAGTTCTTGTCAGTTCTTTAACCTGGTCCTGAATAGTCAGAGGATGAAATATAGCACTAGTTTCCCAATATATAAGGGCATTATAGGTACTTCCCTGATTAAATTCAAATGTAATTTGAGAGTGACTTCGGACAATGGCAAGAATATTTGGTGTTCACAAACGAACTTCAACCAAATTACTGGGAACCAAACAGCACACACCCGTAATAACCTAATATGCTTTATTCACCTTTGTCCACGAGAATCAATACCACTACAGTATGATATCACCTTGTGCGAGTGAACGTCGAGTCTCTTTCTACTATAACACCATCATCAGTGTACAAGTACAATACCATATTCTGTTTTTTTTATCAGATTTCTCAGTCATTGTCAATGAATTTGCAGCAATATGGCCACAACCTCCTAAGAATCCTACCTTTCGTACTTTGAAGGAGAAATCATCTTCTTGTAATAAATTAATGATAGCTTTATTTCTGAGACTGCATATTTACGTATTACAAATTATACAACTAGTCCAAGTGTGTTGATATGAGTTTCCTGTCACCATTTTTTTTAAATCACCGATTGGGGGGTAGGAGCGTAAACACAATTAAAATCGTGCATAATAAAGTCAACCCTAAAAAATAGTATTGAAAACAAATCACAAAGATACTTATCTGCAGAATTCAATGTTAAACAGACTTTATCATGAAACAAGTTTGAATGGCTTGGTACACACTTTCTAAATATGATTTGGTACTAATAGTCAAATTGACTTTCTGAAACCGAAATACATACATTTATCCCGCAGGAAGAACCTCTGAAATTCAATGAGGTATGTTATTACATGTATATAAATTGCTACCAGAAATCACTAAAAATCAATGAGGGAGGTGGACGAGAAACACAAATCAAAACACACAGAGCCTTTAGTGGAGCTTCTCAAAATTGGAGCATGCTAGGAACTGGCATAAAGCATTCCAAACAGAATGGCTTCTTGTGCTGAGATGGAACTCCTAGAAACTTACTGGCATAATGTTTGGAACTCAGCAGAGAAAGGATGGCTGGTGGCAGGTCACACATCGGCACAGAGGGAATGGCATACATCCAATTGGAACCTCTCCGTGATGACCAGAACGCTGAACTGGGCATGGTGTTACATGTATCCCATTAGTGTATCCCATTTCAGTATCTCATTTGAACAACCAGCATATGCCATTCCTATCAACATGATCAAGGAACTCATGCTCTAATTTCAAGATGCTCCCTTATCCAGTACAGAGTTTGTACACCTTGATTAAACCAGATAGCAGTTTTCTAAACCTTTTCATTTCGGCATTTTCATTTTATCACTCCGATAAACATGATAAACAGAAATTTTCAGAGAGTTCATTTTCAGCATCCATGATCAGATGAAATACATGTGCTCAAATGTAAATTATCGTCACACCATGCAAAAGTTGATGGCATTCCATGCAGTGTCACTTCTTTCTCTTTTGTTACTGTTAGTCAACTTGGACGTTTGAGAACAGAAGGACCTTTTGATAAATTCTCTTTTCTTCCCTCAGAAAATCTGTTCTGGAATAAATTGGAAGGTCTTGGACTTTAGATAGTCATTTTCATGGCTTTGCAAGGCAGCATATGGAATGATGAAGCCCAATGCACATGACAAAGTAAGCGCCATTTGGCGTCACAGATCTGGGCCTCCTCAACCCCATAGACGTAAAACATAACTGTCGTGGGAAAATAGAATTTTCAAATCTAAGCATTGTGAGTGAGTGAGTGAATAGGGTTTAAGCATTGTGAAATGTAATTAAAGGCCTATATGTTTACGAAGCTTATTGTCTGACGTGACAATCCCTGAAATTTGGATTTGACTAACAGAGAAATTATTTCAATATCGTTGTTTGAAAACGCAGATAAAAAATAAAATCACGAAAATTTCCAAAATGAAGTCGGCCGTATACAGACAGATAAAAACATGTTTTCATGAAATTTGCATGCATAATTTCATGTATAATTATAAAAATAACACAAACACAATTTCTGATGTTTGTGTATTTCATGGAGATATAAATTTTCAAACTTTCATAAACGAAATATTTTTGAAATTAACTTTTGGTCGACAGCTTCTGTGATGGACGTCCGTGCACTGCACACATTGAGACTCAGCTGTGGAGCTAGTACTGGTACTGAGGCCAGAAATGAGGTTCAGTACTGAATGAGTTAAACAAGTACGCATCGTCAATTTCTGAGTTAACTGAGATGGGATGATCACAGATGTACATGTAAGCATCTAACAACAATTTTAGTAAACTTGGGCAAACAGTTTGACTACATGTATACTTATACTTCGCAATCTTGATCAGCCAATCATTGTAATCATGCCTGATTGACCCTATGCACATGTAGGTAAAGAAGATGGTATGATCACAGGATCAAATAGATCTCCATTTCACCCAACTAAATGTATATGCAGACTGATCAGGCGGATTGGATGATAGGTCCTTCGAGTCACACAGGACAGATAGCCTGAGTCAGTGCAAAAACCTGTCTGATTGGAGTGATATGCAAGAGGTGGGGAAAAGTGACGACGTTTGGCGATTGTAAAAGCAACCATATGACTTCACAGGAAAGCTTTATGACTGCACAGGAAAGCTTCCCTAGGCACCTCACATTCAGACTCGAGAATACGGTGAATTCTCGGACATTGCCTTAGTATCTCAGCTGCGCTTTTATTGCAGCTGTTCCTGTGGAGACTAATGAAGTATCCACATGGCACCTAGCACCAGTTTAAGTGGAATTAGACATGCTAGCTCAGGAGATGTGATGACAGATCAGCCCAAATAATTTATAACTCATCTGATGTTAATGAACATCCCAACATGGGGTAAACCTGGTCAATGCAAGAATACCCAGAAAACTAACTGTTATACCCAACATCCTACGGCTTAAATTTGCCACCAAAGCAATAAACCTATATATATTTGTCAAATGATATGTACAGAGGGCGGCCTCTGTACAACTAAGACATTTTTCCTGATTATTACCTCAGGTACAACATTTTCCTCAAGAGAAACAAAAAAAAAATGAAATGGATATTGTTTCCTGGGACACTAACTCCATATGTATCAGATATATGATATCCCTGATATTCATGGACATTGTGATTGATCTTGCTTTACATGGTTGTCTCACACTGACAACTGCTAATTTTGTCATTGAATCAGACAAATATGGATACCTCATGTAGTACATGTAACATTTTGACAAATATTGGAATTCACATGTACATGTTGTTTGTATTTCGCCAACTGGTACATGTACATTATTCAGCCCAGTCCAATCAGTGCTTCTGTTGTACTCTGTTTGGTATCAATGACGTTTTTGTCCCTGTTACAGGCTCATCTGAGTCATTTGAACACTTAATTGGCCTACTCATGCAACATTTTGGGAATTAATCATTTGACGTGTTTGATGGTATAGATGCATACATATGCACCACATAATAGCTGACGAGAAATCTTTACATAATTTGGACACAATAAATCTACGAGTGACATCATCCTTCCTTTGACTCAATCAGTTAGACTGAACACATGACATCTCCGAGGTGTGTTTCAAATGTTCCAATAACAATTAAACATGACAAACATCATATGATTTTTATATAAATCATGTAAATAGTGCAAATACAGATCTAAGACGAACAGTTTAAAAATGCATAGAGCCTTGTGGACCAGCACATATTTGCCATGAAAGGAGATACATGTGGAACATGGAATGTCGTTACACTGTCCAGACCTAGCAGCTTACCCATGATCATGGATTTTGTTTTACTGAAAGTATATGGAAACTTCAGAAATCACGTTCAACCTGTTAAAAATGCAAACTGACTACAGTCAGTTTTTCTGAAGAATGACTCTTGTATATATCATAAAACCATGGCAGAATCTCAAACAGATTCCAGTTGCTAATAAGCATAATAAACAAATCTGGAAATCTGACTTGGTTCATAATGCACAGAATATGTCAATCATCGCATGCTGTCTCAACAGACATTCACTCTGGAGAATTTCAGAGTCAACAATCGAAGCCCCTTTTTCACATATCACATTGCATATCAATGCCAAATTCAACCAAATTTCAGTGTACAGTACACAAGGTTATTTTAATTTACACGTGGATTCTTGGGCATGCCATTAAGTTGTTTCTTTCTGTAGGCGAATGCTCGTTGACTCAGAGTGAACTGCTGAGAAGAAGCAATAGAATGTGGATAGCCGCTTTCTTCCAGAAACCGCTCTAGGCTGGATCGGTATTTTCGAAAGGACTTGATCTCGTAATCCCCACCAGATGACTTCCGTAAAACAGAGAAGAATTCAACGAGATACCTGTCGAGTTCTGAGGGAGGAATCTGTTCCACTTGACGTTGTTCATTGTATTTACTCCACAGCCAACGTTCCAAGGTGCTGACCACTCGAGCCATATGTTCCACTGTGTTTTGTGGCTTCTGTAGTGTATCTTTTATCCGGGCATGAATGGCCTTGTTGCCATATCGTTCTGGATACACAGGTGGGTACAAGTGGTTCCGTGGGTCTTGTGATAATCTTGAAGCATTGGCAACAGAGTTTCCCTTCTCACCATCTGGCAAAGGAAGGAACAGTCCATTATTATCCAGGAAACAGATCCCTAATTTCCATGATAACGTGGACATGGTAGAGGGAAGAAAGTACCATCACTCCCAACGTGTATGTGTGTGTGTATCAGGTGTAGTTTTCAGCATTTTCTATTGAAAATTTTCTGATTTCAATCTAGGGGAACAAATTTTTTTTTCCTGAATTTGTAAATTTCCTCTCTGGTGATTTTGTTCCACTGACAGTCCCGAGCGAGTAAACAAAAAACTAATGCATCCATATTTAAGCAATGTAAATGTGCATGTACCATGCTACTTTGTTAGATTATCTTAATCTTCCAGCATCATCTAAAGTATTCACTTCCCACATGTTCTGACAAGATGCAGGAACTGTTTTCGAAATTCTAAATGCATGTCCATGAAATAATAGATGTTGAATTGAGCCATGGAGCTTATAAATGTTTTTCCCCTAAACTCATGGATTCGAGTACCACTGATGGTCATTCTATTTCGATACAAAACTGTCAAACCCATAGCTTTTGAATCTGCCTCATTACTCCAAATGAGCAGCATTCAATTGTCATGAAGTGAAACATAAACCCACACAACCCAAAAGTACACTTCCAAACTTGGTATATGCATGAGAGAAAGAATTAAGGCTTAACGTCGTGTTCAGCAATATTTCAGCTGTATAGCGACGATCAAACAAAATTCTAAGTATTCAAGTTAATATCTTACTTGGCATCGAGGATACTCATGGAAAACTGATCAATCAAGGGCAACTTTTCTCCAAAGAAAAATGGGGTGATTTTGAAGTGTCAGGTCCTGCTGTTGATGTTAACACCGTTCTGGAGCCAAGTATCACAAGGGTTAGTGGAAGTCGGTGAGAAGTACATGTACAAACAGATGTATGAAAGATTTCGGGTGCATTGCACATGCCAAATGGCAATGATGCTATTTACTTAATATCTCATCCAAGCAAGATACTGGATTATGTCGAACCAGAATTCTACGCTAACTTTTCATGTATTTCCAAGCAGCCAATATGGTGTACTTAGCAATCAGATGGGTATTGCTATTTACGCCAAGGAAAACGTGTTTTTCAGGTATGGGAATTCTCAATTCCGCACTTTTGAGATTGTTCAGGTTCTTAACTGTTACAAGCTCTATCTATAGCTCCTGGTTACATTAGGGTTCAAAGAGAGGATGGCTTGAAGAATATTTTTGCACTCAAATTGTTAATTATCTTTTCCTCACCGAACTTTTAACATGAGGTAATTTCATGAAAGATCCAATCAAAACTGATGACTACAGATATGACATACTCATTGATCTAAGGCACATAGGGTAGAATTGTGAACCCGTTGATTGGTTGATAGTACTGGTATATAAAATACATGCAATTCTCAGAGAAATATTAATTAATTATGGGAATCAAAGTGATAAACAATAGAGCTATTATCCAGTTATCACTTTAAATGCCAGTCTATCAGTGTTATGTGTAACTGTGAATTGCCAACTTTTGTAGACAATCACTCTTGAGAAGGATCAGACAGTAACAGTAAATGATGGGTTTGGTTCCTAGTGATGGCCAATTCCTTCCTCTTCTCTAGGTAAATTTCCAATTTCATAGCAGCATGCAGAACTGGCTGGAATCGTCAATGCCTAAAACCAAATGTATCCTTATGTCCTATGCCTGCCATAGTTTCATTGATATGAACCCACAACACATGCGTTGTAATTTTGCCCAATACACCATTTTTATGGTGTAAAGCCAAAGTGGTTGGAAGCCTGTGTTTGTGTTCCAGTTGTGGTGATTGTGGTAATGTTTTGGTCCAGATTTTGTTTTTCTGCCAGATTTTTGAACCTATAAGGTTCCTATGCTCGAAAAAGCTGACTCATAAACTAACTCACTCATTCACTATGGACATGTGTCGAACAGACACTGATACAACGGGCTCAACCTAGCCTATCCTAACAGATCACATCTCTGGTATATCTGTTACGTCATCTTCGATCTCAGAACACAAACCTGGCTACTGGTGCTTTGGAATTCACTTCTCCATGATATCAATTATGGCATTCCTGTCAGTTCATTTTACATCATGACATAGGAGACACCATCTACCCTTCATCCACTCAAAAGTCAATCTATGTCTTTTATAGATCTATTAGCAGCTTCACTGAAGACTAACTTTCTTGGATTGATTCTTAGATTTTATAGTTTTTCTCTATTGTAAAATGTCTATTCTGGCAAAGAGATAACTCCTTAAAACAAAATTCAAATCTGAAAATGAATGTCTTTACCGTTATCATTGCAAATGCAGTTTGAAGGTTAATAATTTAAAAAAAATACAGCATTTACATGGAAGTCCTCTTCATTTCACATATGAAAAATATTACAAACAGATTGAATTTATCCAACTGTCTTCACTGTTAATCAAGAAAGTTATTTGGGGAAATTTAGCACAAGAAATGTCATATAGAGTAACTGTGGATGCGAAAATGATTCTTCACATTTGCTTTCATTGCATGGTATTAGAGTAAAGTGAAATCTGTTTAAGGAATATTTGCCCACATGAACAGACTTTCACACACCTGCCCAAATTTGTCATTTTATTGTGAAAACTATAAATATGATTTATATACATATTATTGCATAGCTCTGGGATTAAGAATATCCAAATATAATTGTTGTGAAAACTGATGAGTTGATACCAATCAAGAATAGTCATGGTAACTTGCTCAATAACACAGAATAGCTGCATGAATATGGAGTTACTTTGAAGTATCATACACTGACAATGATCATTGTGATGTTAACAAAATTTATTTATTTCAATACCACAATAAAATACATGTATATTACGGGTTTAGAGAAAAAAATCACCTCTTAGTGAGTAGAAATTAAAGAGAATAATTTCATCACCTCCATACATGAAAGATTGCAGGTGCACTGCATATGCCAAATGGCAATACTATTAATGAATACCTGGTCCAGTTATTTATCAATCGAAGCTTTCACAGTCATAAAGGGTTGCATGTATTTCTAAGCAGTTAACTCTTTACCCCATACGGCCGCCTTTGAGCGCCTCGCACGCTCCCCCATAGAACCGCCTTTGAGCGCCTCGCACGCTGCCCCATAGAACCGTCTTTCAGCGTGTCATCCCTGTCCTCAGGAAGTTACCATGTGGTGGATTACTTTTGCAATTTTTGCGTTTATTTTGAGTAAAACCTAATTAAAACTATACATTTTCAGAAAGCCAAAATTTAAATGAATCTGACTATATGGACTGTTGGTATGTTTTGTAGTAAGGGTAAAATGAAATCGGGAGAGGAACAGAAATAATCGATGAAAAATGCGCGATTTGACAACAAATTTGTTTCGTGTGCTCCAAGACAAACGTTCGAAAAATCGTAAAACCTGCTTCCAAATTCCTGAATATTTCACGTAACGCGAGCATAAACTACCAAAGTATCTAACCTTGATGACTATCTCGTCAAATCTGCCCATCTGAGTTTATTTTATGTATTTTCCCGGGACCTGCTGCCTTCGCGGTAAATGTTTTCAGCCACCATTCTTTCCCAGTCGGCCTTCTGTTTGACAGTGACCATAGCGACCGAGTCACCACGTGACCTCTTCCTCCAACGTGATTGGCCACGTTCAACCTTGGCCAATCAGTGAGGCTATGTTAATTTCACCTTATGAATATTTATTACCGTCTGTATTCTCCTTTATTTAACTATATCGTATTGAAACAGTTATATTTCGTTCTACACCTGCCATCTTGTGATGTCGCTGCCAAATCCTGAGCCTACGGAGAATTAGCTTTACGATGATATCCGGAAATATACGAATGGTTGCCGGAAAGCGGGAAGAGAACCTTGCAAAACGTGACTAAAATGCGACAATTTCTTCGCTTTTTTCGTGATTTCCAACAGAAGTAAAGCGGACACAACACCTTTTCTCACAAGTTTACTTATTTTTAGATTAAATGTTGCTGATATTGGTATAAAACGTGAACAAATTACGTAGAATGGGTCTGTGGGAGACCATTGGTAAATATTTCTCCACATGACATGGGACATAAAACGGGATATTTTACATCGCTGGAGAAGTATGAAAATTGAAAAGAGTCCATGGGTTGAAGACCTACGCCATTACAAATCTATTATGGGCCAGAGAGAGAAAATTCCCCACAAGTCTATGAGGTAAAGAGTTAAGATGATGTGTCCTTAGCAATCAGATCCAAATTGGTAATTATTCAGAGGCATTTAACTTACTATAACTAATTAAGTTACATTGATAGTAAGTTAGTCTACTTATTATTAGTATCCATAGCCAGAAACTCTTGAAGAGAAATTATTGTTTTTTCAAACAAATATGTTTATCACAATATAAATTAAAACAGATCAAATCTGATACTACAGGTCTAGAAATCAAGCGTATTTTCAATTGGTTGATCAGTTACTCAGAAACTGATCAGATTGATCGCTTAGGATCAACCAAGAATACCCAAGAAAGCTGTCCAAATTGACTGCTGGAAAGTCACTAAATATAAGAATTGCGACATTGCATGAAGAATATGTGTTGATTTGGAGAGTAACTTAGAGGTATCTATCATATATGACAGATCGCATGTCCATATATGCTTAATATCATTACCTTCAGGCTCAATATTTCCAAATAAAATATAATATCCATCTTTATGTTATAGTAGTATGCATGTCAATTCAGAATTCTGGAGTTGGGAAAGTGTTGCCCTTCTCAGCAACTATTATAGTGTAGGCTATGTAGCAACCAATCCTCTATAGCACCCATAAGTGCGTAATGAGAAAATAAACTTTTTGAGACATATAAGCATGCCACACACAGGATTGCAATAATATTTTCATAAAGATTATCCATAGTCCATGAAGATTATCCATAATCCATGAAATCTTTTTGTCTTGAATTAATCTTGGACAGCTTACAGCATGAGTCATTGGCATTTGCTACATGTAATGTAAATTCACACAAATCAAAGATTTGGTCGTTGTTGCACTGAATCCCCAATGGTACACACAAACAGTTTTGCGGTCTAGAGCCAGGAAGGCAGTGCTGTGCAAAACCTCAGTCCCTTGCAAATTCTGTCAAGGGAATATGTCTTGCATTTAGGGGTAATGTGAATGTTCTACACTTTTGATCATTGTTGGAGTCAATATATCTAAAAAGTTTCAAAACGTATCTGGATTTTGATGTTTCACATGATGAGCTAAGTAATTCTTCTCAATAACAATAGTATTTAATGTTACAAGAGTGGTTTCAGAATCTTCTACTGATCATTTTACGTGTACACCTTAGCCCTTGTCTAAGAAAAGACATGTAAGAAAACGCGTTATATCAAAGAATCCTTGCCATGCATATTACACCTGGTACGTAGAAAGGACAATTCAAAACATCTCGTAATGAACTGCCTGTGATTTCACACGTATACTTCTACTTATCATTTTACATTCATCACATCCATGTTCAACAAATTGGCAATAAATTGTTTGGTGATTGCACGAGGAAAACAATTTTAGCAGATCCAAGAGCCACTTGAAATGCAAATAACACAAAAGAATGATTAGTGGCACCATTCATGCAATGGATAATGGCATTGATGGGTAAGCTCCCTCTGAAATGTGTCCAGTTAATCTTCATCTTTGCTAAAAGCCAAGGCAGGTACATGTACACCACAATGTCCTGTACCCTTACACAGCCTCATGGCCAGTCTAAGTTAATAGCCTGAGGCATTGTTGAATTGGATGCAGCCAAAAACCCTTCCAATTTGGCATCAGATTGTATACATGTATGTCCTACAGGTAGTGTCAGATATACCCTCGGCTTACACGGGTTAAAATCACAGCAAACAGGTTTTATATGCAAGAATCTTGGTCACAATCAGCATCATACATGAGTAAACACAGCTAAACAGAACATTAAACTTTGAGGTCTTGAATATCATCTAGAATAAAACTTTCAAAATATACGGGATGCATTTCCTATCTCTCTTCTATGCAGATCTATACATGCTCCTCGTGTCAATGAAAATCTATATAGACTGAATGCGCATGTGCACCACATTTTATATTTGCACAGTGAAGTCTGTGGGTTTTACATCGACAATGTAGGAGAATGCCAAAACCAGCATGAGCAAATCAGAATACATGGATTTATATTAAAGTGATAGTAAACCCCCAAATAAAGTTTCCATCAAATGAAAAACCATTGCAAACAGTGTCAGAAAATATTTATTGTAATTTTTTACGATTTTATTACACAGAGTAAACTGCAAATAAAGCATGGTATTCTATGGTAGTCTGTTGCAATCATATTTAGATCCAGTGATGTCAGACTGCCTTAATACATATATTTCGAACTGTGTTCATGCTCTTTCCAATGCTTGATTCAAGCTTAAGGTGTGTATACATGTACTTTGGATTTCTACACAGCCTAACTGTTCCAATGTGCATGTTTCACCAAAATCGGGGAGATGGTAACTCATAACTGTCAAGTCAATTTGAATCTTGCATTTAATTTCCCGGATTTTGGTGAAACATGGACATTGGAACAGTGAATTTGTGTTGAAACTCAAAGTATACACACCTTAAGCTTGAATCAAGCATTGGAAAGAGCATACACAGTTTGAAATATACGTATTAAGGCAGTGTGATGTCACTGGACCTAAATATGGTTGCAACAGACCACCATAGAATACCATGCTTTATTTGCAGTTTACTCTGTGTAATAAAATCATAAAAAATTACAAGAAATATTTTCCGACACTGTTTGCAATGGTCTTTCATTTGATGGGAACTTTACTTGAAGGTCTATGATCACTTTAAGAAAAATGTTCAAAGTCAGAGTCAAGACTTCAATTAGGTGGCACACAGCAAAACTAAAAAAAAATAGGGTGTCCACCTGTCCCGACAGGTAGATTTTGTTAGTGACAGACTGAAAACAAAACTACCTGTCTCTAGTGACAGGTGGAATACCTATCATACATGAAAGGTTTTTTTTTTGCATCAAGTCTGTGGAGGTTGAAATATAGGTATCATAGTGTGGCCATGTTGAGGTAATCCACATGAGGCAGCTTTTGTTTGGCACTTGCTAATCTGGATTAGTGATTTCATTGTTCACGTTGATGCAGGTTGTCACCTGGGATGGGTAGAATTTTAAAAATATTTTGACCCCTGAAAACTATGGTTATTTTTTCCAAGGGAACTTCATGTATTTACAATGTAGATGCCCCAGTGAATTTTGTGAACATGGTCATGATGGTGCTTCCATGGTATGCCACTACCATTTTTAGTCTGTGTATACAAACATCAACTTCTTAAGCACTTAAACAGATTCAGCTCACTAATTTGCGTTTAACTGTAAGTTTGTATCTCCTGAGCTTCTTGAAAATTCTCTGGCTCTTCGGGAACGCCAGAGATTTGCTGAGGGAATGAGGATATTCTTTCTCCTTGAGGAAACGATCAAGCAGTGAGCGATAATTTGAGAAAGACTCCGGGCCATAGTCTGTCCGTCTTGGTGTTTGGAGGATGGGAAAGAAATCTGCCAGATAGTTGTCAAGCTCTAGGGCAGGGATAGTTTCAATGCTACGAGTTTCCCCATACTTCTTCCAGCACCATCTCTCCAGCGTTGCCACTACTTTGACCATATGAGATATGGTATCTGAAGGCTTTCCGTCAAGGTTTATAATACGCCGCCGAATACTTTGATGGGTGAATTGCTCCGGGAAAGACTTGGGATACAGACAGGACTGATCCGACATTGAAAAGCCATCATTTCCCATTGGTGTACACAACTCTCCTCCTGAAATGACACCCTCCCAAGCCTTCTCGATCTTCAAAGTCCCAGATGCAGCTGGATGAGAAAGGAAGAAAAGATATGGTCTGCTAAATTTCTCATTTGTTGGTTTCTAAACTCACAATATGACAGAAAAAAATATATGCTGTACATGTAAATCAACTCTTTTTAAAGGGAGTAAATTATATCCCACATTCAGTTACATTGAGTACGTCATTCCTGGTGCCAAAAGAGATCTTTTGCAAATCAGATCTTTTGAATATGTAAGTGAGCAACATATATCCACTGAATGCTGAATCTAATCATTGTATATAAAGCAACAAAGGTTGTGTAAGCTCATGTAGTGCACACAGTGTAATACACTATTAATGTGAAGAATTGACACTGGTACATGCAAATAATCTGACATGTTTGAAGAACAAGGCTTCATCAGTCACATGCCCCCTCACTGGGCAATTATATGCATCATGTCACCCAATCTTATTCCCTATTCATCAACACATTCTATAACACCTACTATAACAGTACTACATGTACATATTTGTTGTATCTGACACAGACAATATTTCCTGTGTATGCAAAGGACTAGCGAACAGGCATCATGCTGGGTATTTCCCGGTCAAACACACAGCTCTACCACCCCCACCCCCCTGTACAATCACGGAATCAGAATATTTTACTGATAATTTTATATGTACACCTTTAGCCCTTGTCTAAGAAAAGATATGTAAAGAAACCTGTGAACTAAAAAAATCTTTGTCATGCATAGACATCTAAACATCTCACAATGAAAATGTTGAATTGCCTATGATTTCACTCTTCTAAAGTATACTTTATGATTCATGTGTACATTCATTTTCTTCATGGTCAACACATTGGCAATAAATTGTTTGGTGATTGAGGAAACAATTTTAGCAGTCGCCCAATAGGCACTTGAAAAGGAAATATCACATTGAAGTATTTAGTGGCACCATTCTTGCAATGAATAATGCTAAAACATATAGAAAAATAACCAATGGATACACTTAAAGAATCCGGTAATTCTACATCTTTGCTATAGCCAAGGCAGGTACACCACAATCTCATGTACACAGCCTGATGGTCAGTGTGGAGGCTGGAACAAATCTGAAGAAAAATGTTCAACCCAGAGTTCAGTCTTCAAATACATGCAGTTGGTGCATTACAAAACTCATTCTTCTTGGCCATCCTTCCAAAGGCATAATTCATAGGTTTAGAGTGTAGATGCCGCAGTGCCTAGTGAACATGGTGCTTTTACACATACATTAAAAAATTATGAAACCAGTTATACTGAGAGCAAAAGTCTACAGTTACATGAACTTGAAGGATTTAACTGATTCAAGCAGTTAATTTGCGTTTAACTATAAGTTTGTATCTTCTGAGCTTCTTGAATATTCTCTGGCTCTTGGGGAACGCTAGAGATTTGCTGAGGGAATGAGGATATTCTTTCTCCTTGAGGAAACGATCGAGAAGTGAGCGATAATTTGAGAAAGACTCCGGGCCATAGTCTGTCCCTCTTGGTGTTTTGAGGATGGAAAAGAAATCTGCCAGATAGTTGTCAAGCTCCGGAGCAGGGATATTTTCAATGCTACGAGTTTCGTCATACTTCTTCCAGCACCATCTTTCCAGTGTTGCCACTACTTGGACCATATGAGTTATGGTATCTGATGACTTTCTGTCATGGCCAACAATACGGCACCGGATGCTTTGATGAGTGAATTTCTCTGGGAAAGACTTTGGATACAGACAGGACTGCTCCAAGATTGAAGAGTCATCACTTCCTACTGGTAAATAGGACTCTCCTCCTAAAGTGACACCCTCCCAAGGCTTCAAAGTCCAGGATGGAGCTAGATGGGAAAGGAAGAAAAGATATGGTCTGCTAAATTTCTCCTTTAGTCACAACAATGCGTCACAAAATATATGTTGTAACTCTATACAAAGAACAGTAAATTATACCCCACATTCAGTTACGATGGACACATTCCCGAAGCCAATACGGTCATCCATTGTATTCATCATTGTAGGGACCATTGTATTCACTAGAAAAGTTGACAAAATCGCAAATTCTTGGGATGCCCAGGTAGTGCACTTTTTCTGCACTATTTTTTTGACAATAAAACAATTGTCTCGGTACAATGTACAGCTCTACTACCCCATGAAAGTTACATCCCACTCTTTTTCCCCTCACCCACCCTGGCATCTTACAGCATTGTTTCTTACTAGACTTGAATACATGCCGACATGTGAATGAGTCGGTGAGTATGATTTAACATCGCTTTCAACAATCTTTCAGTCATGTAAGTCATATCAGGACCTTTGGGTCTTATTCCCTTTTCACACCCATGCCAGGAACCCCATCAGTGTGGTATCACTACTTCATTTCACTTCCAGGAACCCGACGGGTGCCCCAGTTAGTCGTATCTTACAGCAACTGTGTGAGGAGCTGAAGCCCAATGTACATGTACATCCAAAAAACAATACATGCCTATGTAGGTACATGTATATTAAGCTTATACATTGTGCCTCATTTGTTTATTTTCCATTTATAATCTATTTAACTGTTCCGGGCCATATATCACTACAGTGTATATGGACCAGGGCTCTTGAGCTTCAGACGTGACGATAATACATGTATGGCATGCATGCGTGGAGTTACTTCCCTCGTGTGCAGCTATGTCAACACAAAAAACAGAACAAAATATTCATACAAAATTCATGCTTTTTTTCGCTTTATGGAAATCCAGACACACAAAATACATGCCGAGGTCCCAGTTTAGCTCAGGTCGAGTGTATACTTTTGTGCTGACATTTCATATTTAATATCAATTTATTCTCATTTCGCTGCAGATCCACAAGCAAGTTTAGCACTGAATCATTGTTCTCTCATAACCCAGTACTTACTGGTACTGTAATTCATATTGACACTTCAAGCAAGCCTGAGAAGATCCTGTAAGGAAATTTTTCACCTGGTTGACTAGATCAACATGACCAATGAGCTGTAAAAAGTGGAGAACATCTGGCTGCTGTCAGTTCATTCATGAATAACGGTACCGGTCACCCTTTAGTTCAATAAGCATTACAACAGAAGTGCTGGTATCTAGCAGATTTTAGCTAGAGAATCACAATTCACAACATTGTGTCATCAGGTTCCAGTGAAAAACTTGGCATATACATGCAAGTGGTTTACTTCAACAACACAAATTTATTTATAACTAATACTGCCACAGAGGTTTTTCAATAGTGTGATCTAGAATAATTGCAAGGGATATGTATCTGCAAAAACTTGTCATATCGTAACTTGAAATATATTACCAATAACCTATGTCTGATCATATTTCTGCTTTTGAATGAGCTCGCCTCTTCTCCTCATATATGCATGTCGACTCAGAAGGAATTCTGGTGACTTGCTAATAGAACAAGGATAATTATGCTCCCTTAAGAATCGTTCTAGATAGCACTTCAAATTAGACAAGGACTTCAGTTCATAGTCTCTACCATCTGGTTGCTGTAGAATTTCGAAAAACCCAATCAGATAGTTGTCTAGTTGGGCCGGGGGAATGTTCTCAACCCCACGGACCTCTCCATGCTGGCACCATAGCCAGCGTTCAAGAATAGCAATGGTTTTGACAATGTCCACCACAGTTTGTCGTGACTTCTGATCGACTGCTACAACTCTTTTACGAATGGCTGCATTACTCAGGCGGTCTGGATATGAGCGGGGATGCAAAGCCGAGACTAGACCCAAGGTGGCAGATGTGTTGATGGCTTCACTGACTGATTGGGTAAGTTGCTCTTGCAGTGTGTTCCAAATCCCCACATTTTCCAAATCTGAGAGTAGAAGTAATTTGAAATTTGAATTACGGTGCTCAAGGTCTCTAATAATTCAATCAGTTTTAGGCCATCTTTCAATTCATTCAATATCTTCAACTTAAGGATTTTTTCTCGCCCGAAATTTTGGCCAGCCAACTAAAATTCCGAAGACTGATTAAAGCCCCATGCACAAAATTTACTTATGTGTGCTACATGTAATTTGTGACATGCATATTTATATATGCATGCAAATGTATATTTTGCTAAGCGTTCATATGGGTAAAACAAGATATATGTAAAACAAGATG
>JAVTVY010054250.1:0-29051 GCA_036873755.1 Hanleya hanleyi
AGTGATTGATTTGGTCTATCTGCTTACGGTGCATGACTGGTACAGCTCAGAGTCGCAAGCGCAGCTCTGAGTGATTGATTTGGTCTATCTGCTTACGGTGCATGACTGGTACAGCTCAGAGTCGCAGGAGACCAAGACAAAGTGTTGATAAAATTCCATGCAATAAGGAATGGGAAACCTTTTCTGATGGAGGATAAAAGCTCCTGACAAACAAACTATTTTTTTTCACATGGATCATGGCATGAGCACTCCATCTAATAAATCTCGAGAAAAGATCGAGACAGTCCAGTTGTTGACAAGAAGCATTTTACCATAATGATTGTGAAACTGAACTGCCCATAGGAATAGACATGACGGTGGTTCAATATGGAGAATAGATTACCAGTCTGTTTCAGATACATGTAAGACTGAGTGAACATGTGTGTGGACAGTTTGTCCTTCCAACCTGACGGTTAAACATCCAGGACATAATTCTTCTTGTCTTCAAATTGATCTTAATGTACAGTGTACCATAATGTACAGTGTACAACAATACAGGTGCACAAACATATAGTGTATGAAACATGAATTGAAATATGGCGCAAGGAGAACACTACATAGAATGGCTCCTCAGTCACTGGTGTCCATGTCATCAGACTGAAGCTCCCTTTCCTGGACCTCAGGAACAGGGGCAGGTAGAGCCACAGTGTCCACCACAAGCCCCTCCTTGGTGTCCATAGGACTGGTGTAACCTTTCTCCTCCTCATCATAATCGCGCTTGACTTTCATCTCCACTTTCTCATCCTTTTCTTTCCCATCCCGTTCCTTCTCTCGGTGTCGTTTCCTGATCTTGTCGTGGTCGCGATCTCGATCCCTGTCACGGTCTCCACGGTCGCCGCGATCGGGGCGACGTTCACGGCTCCGGTCACGATCCTTCCTCTTCTTTGATCTGTGGACAAAGGAGAGCAAGACTTCATAAACAATGATTGAGAATTGGTTGATTGATTGATATCATCAATAAAACCTGACAGTGTACATCCATATGATACTAAATAAGCATCTTCCAATTAAGTTTCTAAATCATCCATGAAATAGTATGGAACGGACAAGCATACATTGATGCTGAAGATAAAGGGCTGTAACTCTGGGAAAACTCATCAAAATGGGGGACAAAAAACCTGACGGTGTACATCTATAACATAATAAGCACCTTCCAATGAAGTCTTAAGTCATTGATCAAATAGTAATAAAGATTCAGACCGGAAGAGCATATGGGCAGGATAAGATCAGTAGGAGACTGGACAGGATAAGATCATAGGGAGACTGAGCATGATCAGATTTTCTCACCTTGAGGAGGATCCTCGATGTCTGGATCCACTTCTTGAACGAGATCTTCGTTTAGGTGATGGTGAACGACGGGTCCTTTTGCTCAGCTTACTGTTAAAAGAAACGAAGGAATGGATTGAAAATGGCACTTCATAATGAATTTATAAACCACTTTGCCATTTCCAACTTGTATTTGAAGTTATAAACCACTAATAACTGCTGTTCACTAGTCCAACTTGTATTGGAAGTTATAAACCACTAATAACTGCTGTTCACTAGTTCCTTAATAGGATGGCATATGCCAGTTATCCAAATGGGATATACCATGCCTGGTTAATGGGATATACCATGCCCAGTTAATGGAATACACCATGCCCAGTTAATGGGATACATCATGCCCAGTTAATGGGATACACCACGCCCAGTTTAATGTTCTGATCAACATGAGAGGAGTTCCAATTGGATATGCCATTCCCTCTGCTCTACTGTGTGACATGCCATAAGCCATCCATTCTCTGCTGAGTTCCAAATAGGATACCAGGGAGTTCCTAGGAGTTATGACTCTGCACACCATGCTATTCCATTTGGAATGGCTTTTGCCAGTTCCTGGCATGCCCCAACTTCAAGAAGCTCAATACCTGCCAGTAATTTCCAAATGCTGGAGCTTGTATCCTGTTAGTCTCAGCTTCCTCTTTCCCTTCCACCACAATGATGGTTATTTCATTTCTGACATTGCCGAGTGGATGGGGTCAGAAAATTCAGAGAAATATTAATTCATCTTCATGGTCAGCCCATCTTTGACAAGATTTGTTTCATCCTTCACCCGTTATGAACGTTTTTGTTTCATTTTCAAAAAGACGACCTGTTCTTCTGTTCTGAGTTATTGAAATGCACAACCACCAGTTTATCCAGGTCATGAACATTTCTTCGAGAGGAAAGGTCATATCCTTTATCGGGTAAGCGAGTCAGCCATGTGACCCCTTTGTGTCTGTGTCTGTTATATTGTGAAGCATCGTATGGTCCATATAATAACTGACGTCTTCAAAATTCCATGTGTTGTGGTCAAATATTACCGTAGAAACCTTCTTATTATTAGTGAATAATCGCTCGTCGAGAGATGGCCGATACACATAAAGGTTTGTGTCAGATAATACTAATACATACCTGGGACTTCTAGAGCGGGTTGTTCGATGACGAACAGGTGGTGGACTTGAACTAGAGGATCTGTATAAACAAATATACAATAAATAAGGCATTAATCAAGGCAGGTCACTTATATATCCACTCAGTAACATAAATACATGTATACACAACATCAACAATCACATACATGTATCTCTCTGAGGCCGTTCAAAATACATTTTGTGTTTACTGTAACTCATGTATACATAACAATATTTAAAGTTTTGGTCAGCACTTTTTTTAAGTTCATGTATTTCAACAGAATTTTGTGAAATCCCATACGAAATGAGTGATATTTCAAAAAGATAAAAGAAAAGAACTGAAACCAACCTACATGTACTCAACTGTTTCACAAACTGAACCTGTTACAGCAAACACAATTTTGGGAAGGGGGGGGGGGGGGAATGTGGCCTCTTGGATGGTCATCATGGTCGACATGCATTTGTAGCTTGAGGGAAATGTTCAATGTTCAAACCAACAGTTGTTCAATACATTGCAATATGTGATGTAAATATCCAGCTCAAAGTTTCACACTCCATTATTGATGCATGTACATGATGTAGTATCTATGTCTTTAATAATATTTATCAGGCCTTCCGCTTGAAAGCAAAGGCTGATATACATGTACATAAAAGAACGCGGTCTCACGGTACAACAAGTCTACATGAAAATTGTCCATGACGGCATGTACATGTATTGTTAACATGATCAAATATATCACACTGAATGTCCGCCAATTTTCTTACTCAAATTTTCAATGGAACAACTTGTCTTTTACTGCTAAAACTGTGATAATATAATGTAATGTTATGTATTTAGAAGGGTCTAAAAAGAAACAGAGATACAATTATATCACTATTGCAAGGTACAAGTATTAAACATTTGTTGTTTGAGCATTCAACATCCCAAATTAGAGGATAATACATCCAACATAAGATCAGTCATTTCAAAATAAACATCATACAAGTAGACAGAATAGGTATATCTCAATATTTTGTCAGTTTGACTGAAAGCAGACAAGCCCTCTGAATATACATGTAGATGTAATACCAGTATTAGTACATTAACATCTTACAAGAAGGAACCATTCGATACACATATAGAGGTGTATCACAAGTTCTCTGATAATTCAACAAAACACAAACCACCTTAATCTAACAATCAGATCAGAACACATGGGGATGATTAAAGTTTGAAATTTGAAGACGAGGTGAGTTATGTCCACTGACATCAATATTGAGGTTTGGGAAAAGGTCTTTACTTTCTAGTCTAAGTGAGTGAGTAAGCATGATTAAATGTTGCTTTTAACACTATTTCAGTCATATCACGACATTGGTTCCTTTTCCTTTTCACACCTGGAAACCACACAGGTAGGGTCCTATTCCTTGACCCAGGATTCCCACGGGTGCCCCAGTTAGTCACCTCTTAGACAATCTCTCTGCGGAGCTGAGGCCTATTTTTACCATGACCTGGAGTGTCATGAGTGTGCACAATGACACCCCAGGTCAATCTCCGGGAGCCTCACACGGTTTCTAGTCTAAGACCCTGATAAGAGTGATGCACTGAGTTTTCACTTTAGAAGAGTTCTGATTCAGGATGGTGAAATTTGCTAAATGTGGATATATCATGTCCTGGACCCAGCACATTTTAAGTTTCAACTTCATCAAATCCCAGATGTCGATGTAATATGTTTTGGACAAATTGAACACGACAAAGTTTCTAGAAATGAACATTCAATGTGTGATCTGAACATGTGAAATGATTGAGTTACCAGCATTAGAAACCAAATGTACACAGCCAAATTTCCACATGTTGGTACTGTGTGGTAACTGAATGGTAACCGCAAGAAAGGGCCCAGAACGGTACACCTCAGTACAGCACCAGTCAGTACTGACCCGTATCCACACAGTACCACTCAGTAACTGGTCAGTACTGATTGGATACCGTACAGTACAACAAGAAATCGGACTGTATAGTACTGCATGGTAGCTGACCAACCTTTTACTGTGCAGTACTGGTCAGTTACCTCTTGGAACCAGGCTGTCGCTAAACTGGCATGTACTGCTCAGTTGAGTGCAGTGCAGTTCTGAGCTGTGATTACCACACAAGAACTGTTCAGTCACAGCTCAGTACTTTGGTGGGCCTTTCTGTGCAGTACCGTTCAGTATTGTACAGTTCAGTACATGTCTGTGAAAAATTGCCTGTGTACATGTACAGGCAGGGAGCTTCTCAAAATTTTGGAATGCGCTCCTTGATCATGTTGATAGGAATGGCATATGATGGTGATCCAAATGGAATGATGGGCTGATCCTTTTTTGCAAGGAATATGCTCACTTCCAGCATACCCCAATGTAGAAAAGTTGGCAAATACAAATGTGATGCAGTATGCTCGACTCAGTGTGCAGCCTTGCTATCCTTTTTAACATGGCCACATATGCCCATTCCTATCATACCCCAAGTTTGAGAAACTCCCTAGCAATATGGGAAGGCATTATGCTAAATCTGTATCAGCTTGCTAGTCCTTTGCAATACATGTATGTGAAAAGCAGAATGCATGTCTATCAACGTAAAAAAGTGACCAATCGCAGGATTTCCATTTCTCAGAAAAAATTATTCCAACATACATGAATTAGCTTCAAGTTGATGGCAAATTCCTCAAAATACTTCAATCATCTTCACAATGTTGACAAAGAAACACAACACATCATGAACATCTCACGTGGTCTCTTCTTAAAGATGTATCAGCTTTAAACCTAGGAATCAATTTCTCTCAAACTCTATGAAAGTGACATATGTTACAGTACGACAGGTACAAAATAAAACACATTTGACCACAAAAAACTGAACTTGTGTCTGCCATTCCAGTCATTCGGTTTTGAGGATTATGATCATACCACACTCCTAATCACACTCCTATAATTCATCTAGGTGAGTGGAAACCACACTCCTTAGCAACAACTTCTCTACATACTAAAAGAGTTCAGCAGTGTGATTTACACTCCTAGAATCATATCAGAGGAGTGATTTACAGCATTCCTGCTGTTTTCAAAAATGAAAGACTGCATTTACAAGAAAATGAAAGAAATTGCTCTTAGAAAATAACCGGCATGACATGCCATTTATTTTCAGATGGCACAAGTATGGGTGCATTCTGCCTACGTATACTCTGACAATCTACCGAAACTCAGCCTCAAGTCCTAACATTATCCCATGGCTGCATCTCAGCATTCTGATTTGTGAGTGTCACTATCCCACTGAAACGCCGCAAAGTGACGTCATTTTCATCTCCGTATAAAACACGTATTTCAATCATGGGACAGAAAACCTGTCAAAGCGGGCTGAGTTTTAAATTTCTCTGACAAGATATAGTTGCAATTGTTGTATATGGCGATCCCACTATCATCAAATATAATACCTATAGATCATGATGCTTTAGCGAACTTCATTGCTGACAAATGCACAGCGAAAGTTTACACAATCCATTGATCACGAGGTTGACTCGTCTGTAACATTGCTCAATCAGGCCAGATTAGATTAGACCTGATCGGAAGATCAGGAGTCAACTCCCAGTGATTTATGATCAAATGCCAAATATATCCCATGATGAAGACCTCCCCAGCTAATATTCCATTTGATGAAAGGGCAGTAACTAGTGGACATTGGCCTACAGGGCCATATCCAGAGTTTACTTGGGGACACCCTTTCTTGCCTTTTCTGCCTTTTTTGGGGCGCATTTGTGTGTATTTGGGCGCATTTGTATGTAAACAGAATTAAAATTGACTGTAAAGTTTGGGCGCCCATACCCCTTAACAGGTATCAAAATGGCTCTGGATATGGCCCTGGCCTAATGACATGGGGCCCGAAACGTCATTTCACATCTCCCATGGCTAAAGATTCTCATCTCAGAACCGGTGTTACATCTATGATCCCACATTGTCCGTAACAAGAGTTCAATTGAACCCAAAATACGCCCGTAAAAAAATACAGTCGACAAACAACATTTTTATCTCCTGAATGTTGTTATAGACAAAGGTTAACCATACAAATGAACCTTTCTGGACTGTATGTTGTTTGTATTGTTGCAATTGTCATAATACTGTACATGTATAAGCTATCATTGTTGTACAAGTGGTGTAGGCAGGTTTGGAAATCAGGTCGGGGGGATACATAAGGGCCTGGAGCGGTATTTGTAGGAGCAAGTAGAACTCCAGTTACTCTTACTCTGCCGAGGTGCATATTCCCTCACCCTCGGTTATGCACTTGTGTATGTATCAGCTGCAAAGTAAGCTCATCAGCCTGATGAATTAGGTCGAAATGACAGTAGGTGCCAAATACAAGGATTTCAGACTAAAATCAAGGGGAGTAACTGAAGAAAACTTCGAATCAGCTCAAAAACAGTTTGTGCACATCTACACATGGTACCGACCATATGTACCGAATTTCAAAAGAATCCATCGAAAAGTCTGAGACGAGTTGCGTTCACGAGGACAGTATATGTCAAATATAAGATTTTAGACCAAAATCAATGGGAGTAACTCAAGACACTGTTGAATCAACTCGAAAAAAGTTTGCGCACATGTGCACTCGGCACCAATCATGTGTACCTAATTTCAAAAGAATGCAATGAAACCCCCAGGAGTTTCATTGTCGAGGACTGTAGGTGCCAAACAAAAAGTATTCCAGACTGAAATCAAGGGCAGATAACTAAAGAAACTGATACTGATCATGTGAACCAAATTTCAGAAGAATCCATTGAAAACTCTGGGACGAGTTGCGTTGACGAAGACAGTAGGTGCCAAATACAAGAATTTCAGACCAAAATCAAGGGGAGTAACTCAAGAAAACGTCAAATCGGGCCGAAAAAGGTTCGTACACATCTACACATGGTACCGATCATGTGTACCAAATTTCAGAAGAATCCATTGAAAACTCTGGGACGAGTTGCGTTGACGAAGACAGTAAGTGCCAAATACAAGAATTTCAGACCAAAATCAAGGGGATTAACTCAAGAAACCGTCGAATCGGGCCGAAAAAAGGTTCATGCACATCTACACATGGTACCGATCATGTGCATTAAATATTAAAAGAATCCATTGAAAACTCTAGGACGAGTTTCGTTGACGAAGACAGTAAGTGCCAAATACAAGAATTTCAGACCAAAATCAAGGGGAGTAACTCAAGAAACCGTCGAATCGGGCCGAAAAAAGGTTCATGCACATCTACACATGGTACCGATCATGTGCATTAAATATTAAAAGAATCCATTGAAAACTCTAGGACGAGTTGCGTTGACGAGAAAAAGTTAACTGACGGACGACGCCATACCATAATACGTCCCGTCAAATTGGGTATAAAAAGGATACAGGTATAAGATCACATGCTTAATTCTTGCACAAAATCAAATGTTTTTATTTCAGAAAATATACTTGAATCAGTCAGAAAGTGAAGTTCAAAGTAAACTGTCAGTAATTATTGCAAAATACACCAAAAAAATCACAATGGACAAATGTTTGATTATATGTATATTTATGGCAATATTAAGGACTTTTGACTTTTTTTAAGACATCTGGGAAATTGCATTTTTTTCAAGAAAGGACAATATTATTTCAAATAACGATCTGGTTAAAAAACCCTGGATCTAATGCTGAGAACCACCCTAATGCTTCTTCCTTAACCATGGCCCTTAATTCGAGGGTTCAGCTGCTCTTTTTACATTTAATATTTCATCAGCAAATCCGGTCCATTATCATATAACATTCCATGTATTCCTTCCATATAAAATCTTGGTAAAAAATTTGCTAATGTCCAGCCCGGACAAATTCCAATTCACAAAGATTTGAAGAAAAAAGGGCCATAACTCTTGAAAATATATGCGAAACGCGGAGAAACTTCACGCTGCACAACTACAGGGCACTGATCACACATCCTGCAAATTTCATAATTGTCCATACAATATTAATCGAGATCCAGCCCGGACAAGTCCCAATTCATGGAGAATTCAGGAACAAAGGGCTATAACTCTTGAAAATATGAGCGAAACATGGAGAAACTTTACGCTGCACAACTGTGGGTCACTAACCACATATCATGCAAATTTCATACTTGTCCATACAATATTAACCCAGATACAGCCCGGACAAGTCCCATTCACAGAGATTTCAGAAAAAGGGCCATAACTCTTGAAAATTATACCGGAACTCGGAAAAAACTCTACGCTGCACAACTACGAGCCACTGGCCACATTCTATGCAAGTTTCAATCCTGTCCATCAAATATTAATCGAGATATTGCCCGGACAAGATATTCGGACGGACAGACGGACAAAGCGATCGCTATATGCCCCCCTCTAGTTAGAGGGGGGGCATAAACATACTCCTCTCCATCACCATGATCTACTTTCGCTGATTATGGATTGTGAAATACTGTGCTATACAAAGTGGTCAGGGTTATCATGTCTACAGTGCAGAAATAATCACAGTTACCTTTCTTGTTTGGGTTCAACGACAGGTGCTGGCTTGCTGAATAGATTGAAGTACAAACACAAAACCCCTGTTAATGTCTCCAAAGAGTAATGTCATGTTCTATGTCATGTTTTCTACAAATTTACCATGGAATAATAATTAAAATGAAAATATTTTATCAAGAATACAAATTCAAAGAATACTAAAAAGAGTTGTATGGGCTTCATGCCTAGCTGTAACACTTTCAAACATATTATATTAACAAAAATTTGACCTTGATGAAACAGGTATAGGTTGATCAACTTGAACAGGCTTCTAATTAATCACCAGTTGCACAAGTTTTGTTGTGTAATGATCCCGAGATACTGCAATAATTAGAATTTGACCTTGATGAAATAAGTAGAATTTGACCTTGATGAAACAAGTAGAATTTGACCTTGATGAAATAAGTAGAATTTGACCTTGATGAAACAAGTAGAATTTGACCTTGATGAAATAAGCCAAAGTCAATGAAATTGGAAAGGTTTCTAGTCAATCATCAGTTGCATGCCTAGTATGAATCTGGAGAGCCTTGATGTAATCCTTCAAAACTTATCACCAATACTCAAATTTGAGCAAGATAAAACAGGTCATAGTCAGCAATCTTCACTAGGCTTCTGACTCATCACCAGTTGCATATGTTATATGAAGTTATAAAGCCTAGCTATAATCTTTCAAGAGATATTGTGTTAACAAGCAAGATGGACAGACCGACAGATGGATGGACAGACGTAGTAGACAATATCCAGTAGCCAAACTTGGCAGAGGGGGGAAAAATCATTACTCTTATCTTAGTTTGAACTGTTCATGTAGTTATAGCATAAACAACAATATTCAATGTATTTTCAATCACAATGAATTTGACTTTTGACCATTTATCCTCAAAATGAATCAAGTACCTTTTTGACCCATGATGGGTAAGGTATACCCAAAGTTTGGTACCATGGAACTAGGAGTATCGCAGAGACAAGCAAATGTTAACAGAAGATCAGACAGACGAAAATCATGATCACAATATACGACCTCGTCGATCGACAGGTGTATAAAAATAGCATGTTACATCACAACTGTGATGGTACATGTAATTAAAAACTGAATCAGGATGCCGGGAATCCTGCGATAACTAGAATTTGACTTTCATAAAATAGGTCAAAGTCAGTAAAAAAAGATTCATATATCATACATAAGGAGGTTCCAGAAAGTTTCAAAAATGAATGTCATTTTCATTATATATTGACAAGATGTAGAGAAAACCTTCAACATTGAAAATAAGTGATAAATTGAAGGGTCACCAGGCTTTTTTTTATGGTCTATTATAATGTTTAAGCCTACCCTAATGTATGTATGTATGCATTTTCATAGAAAAGCTCATATTTGTTAAGAAGTTAAATGTCATTTTCTCCAAAATGCAATAGTTTTCTGAAACAATTGAAAACCTGATAAGAATGAGAGGTCCCCAGGCTTATCTTCGACACAGGAGAATGCCAACATAGAAAACCATGATCATGAAGCCAAATTGCCCTGATTCCACTTAGCCCATTTGCCAGCATTCCTTCCTTGTCTTACTGCCTCCAAATTTGGAAAACAGGTTATCCAATTCAAGAATCCTTTCACAACTGTTTTCTTTAAAATTAATATTTTTTTTCTTTTCCCATTAAATTTCATATAAATATTCTTTTGTGGTAGAAGCACAGAAACATGGAAAAGTTTGAATTTGCCTGGAACCTCCTCAAAAGGGTTAATTACTTTGTAGATGTGGATAGATACAGTCTCAGACATGCCAGAGAATGTTTACAACCGTAAAACCCTGGTATTATGAAAGGAAAGGTATTAATATAGGGTTAGATGCGTACTACGGTAGTGTTTACCTTTGTTTTGGGGGTTCAACATCAGGTGGCGGTTTGCTAAACAGATTAAACAAACATAATCCCCTGTTAATTTCACCAACATGATGTAACATACATTATCAACTTTCCTTGAATTGTGGGTATGGGTATTTAATGTAAAATAGTATAACATTCAACCAATCAAATGATAAGCTAAAAAATAAGGAAAAGGGCACAGAAAAACAGTGCATAATGTAAAAAGTAGCTTAGTTGGCCAAAGCAGCTACACATATATGATCATGTACATTGTAAACATTGATCTGCTGCCTCTCAGTTGATAATCAATATAAGTGGATTCAGTCAATTGGTTGTACATGTGTTACTTTAGAAAATATTATATACTAATTTCAAAAATTGTACAATTTCTCTTGATTTATGAGATATGTTCTCACACAATTAAAACTATGTCATCCAAAATATTTTAGTCCATCTCATACTTCATACTGTCTAGTCCTGGAATGGTTACTCGAGTACGGGGTCCATGAACAGTTACAAAATCGCACATATTCAGTTACAAAGTCACCGAGTACACGACAATTTGATCAATGACCCCTTCAAAAGTTAGAAAACTGGGCAAAACATAAAACAAACTGAAGGATAGCTGTCATTTATGATTGAAAAAATAATTACACAATCAATATTTGATTAGAATTGGTGACATTTTACAGTCATTTTAACTCCACAAATGTTCAATATAGGAAAACAGACCAAGTCCCATTTGTAGGTAGTTATGCAGCTTATGCTAGCGTCATTCCAAGCGGACTTGCACCTGTCAAGTATTTTCTACATGTATTTCTCAATATGTGCACCAAAAGAGTTAGTCACCACTAAAAGATCACAATGTTCATTTGACTTGGTATGAACTCCTGGATGACAACAGTGTGGACTGATGGTACTTTCTCTGAAATTAATATGATCTAGAATTAGACTTTCATAAAATAGGTCAAAGTCAGTAAAAAAGAATCATATATCATACATAAGGAGGTTCCAGACAGCAGGCATGGGAATTGACCTCCAAAAAAAGTCTGAACTTATCTCAAGTACCATCCATGTGCTGGGGCGAAGCCCCTGCACCCGAGGACGCTCGCTGGAATTTTTTTCTTCAAATTAGAGCTCTTTTGGTGACCCCACAGGAAAGGAAATTTGCTTTTTTTATATATATATTAGACAACACTATTTTAACTGATGAAGCTTAAAAGTGTCAATATTGTAACTAAACTTTAGACACATCATAGTAGTTAGCTGTGTTAAAGAATTTCACATGATTTATTCACATTGAAAAGAAACATTTTTTTTTTAAATTATTGATTAATAATTAAAAGTCTCTTTAACTGGATCTAGTTTAATAATAAAAAAGGACAAGTTGAGAAAACAACTCACCATAAATTAATTTCAGTAAAACTGTTCATTAAAAGTATTTACTTTAAAGTAAGTCATTCAATAGATAAATATATAATTATCTTCAAATTATTGGTTTCATAAATTCTATTTTCAGTCACCATTCACATAATTTTGTAATCAATGACAACATAATGTTCATCAACAAGCAAACAATCTAATTGAGGACTTGGGGGCCCAAAAAACATTCGGAAACCTGTCATCGCTAGGTACAGTAACATGCATTATCAAGCTTCTGAGGGTTCCCGACGAACAGCTATTCAAGTCAGCCTCGTTCTGATCGAAGGGGATTTCCACGTGCTCCAGTCGGCGGGAGAAAAATTGTTTCTCTGTTACGCAAATTTGGGATTAAATTTATCTGAGACTCAGTGGTTTGTAACATTTGGTGATACAATTACAATTTGTCCAACAAACGTAACGTTTATTCACTTGTACACAAGGGCAATCATTCGACAACTTACGCAATATTGGCTTACAACAACAACACAATGTTATAGCATAGTCGGGAAATAAATCTCTGGAGACAATTTTCAATGACAAGTTTGCACTAATTACGAACGCGAATCGCCGATAAAAGCGCACCTCACAATAAATTTAGGCGAGCGGTACGTGCAAACGAAGCCCTGTCTTTCTTTCACTTTCGGTCGAATCCTTCCACATCATCCCAAACATATGGCTACGTACAGGGATCCAAACAGAAATCCACGGGCAGAGAGAACTAGGATACATTCCCCATGACTGGGTACTTTTCCAGTCCACCCTCTGTAGACTGGGCGATTTATTAAATTACCGATTCGCGAAGAGTTATCAGGGGAATTCCCAAACAGAACGAACTAGTGGGGCGGATAAGTGCCATTTTAGGGGTCAATACTTCAAATGGTGATACAAGCATGAAACTTGGCACAATCATTCTCATCAGGTCATATTTCAAGAAAAGCAATTGAGCCACTTGAAAATTCAAGATGGCCGCCATTTTCAAGATGGCCGCCTTTTTCTTCTGTTAATTTTCACTTTCAATACATAAAATGGTACCGTTATTCGATTTTAAGTTAGGTCAGTTATAATTGACAATTTTCTGAACATGCTGAAACTAACTGCAATCTAAAAAATCCAAAATTCCCATATTAGTAGTAGGAAAAGTTGAAATTTTGTCACATTTTTGCGCGCACAGCGTCATCTGCCCCCGAATATGTGGAGTCAAATGAATCTGACGTCCCATCCGATGACGTCACTTCCGGGTCAGAGGTCACATCTGAGTCAAAGGTCATTTCCGGGTCAAATGTCACTTCCGGTCACGTGACGGTCCAGCAAGTGTTATCTGCCCCTAAATAAGATCCCAGGTACTTCAGTGTTAATCTCCAGGAAATGTTTGTTCGGGGTAGGAGTAATGGGGTGGTCATTTTTTTTTCTTTTGGATTTTGCTATGGGTTATGGCACCTTGTTTTCTCTGTCTTACCATGTAGAACACCATGGTAGGGTCTCGTGACCACCAGGTGATTTTCTCAAGTTCTCAATGCGCATGCGTCGTGCATAGGCATTTCGGGGTCGACGTTTTGGGTTTGTGATGGACCGATTGGGTCGTGTGAGGTATCAGTTTGAAGTACTCGTGGACTGGGCTGGTGTGGATTGAAAGCATAGGGATATTGTGCACATGCGCAGGCAGTTAATTGTGGGAAAAGGACATTGGAATTGACGTTTTGGGGTAGAGATGGAAGAATATTGGTCCGAATGAGTCGGGTGATGTGTCATGTCGAAGCATTCGTTGGGGAGAATCCGACCGGACGGGTGTGTAGTGGAAGTATCGTCCATCTGCACATGCGCAGTGGGAAAAGGGCATTGGAATGGACGTTTTTGTGTGGAAATGTTCCAATATTGGTCCGAATGGGTCGTGTGAGGTATACTAGTCAAGCACTCGTGGAGTACATTCAGACTGGGAGCGATATGCGCCTGGGCACTTGGGGAGATTCGAAAGGGTAAAGTAGCGCGTTGGGGAGAGGTGGACATGTTCGATCTGGCTACATGGTAGATTTAACTCAGCGTATGTGTGTAGGTGTGTATGGAGGAAGAGCAGTAGGAGGAGGATGTGGAATAGGAGGAGGAATGGGGGTGAGTGAGTGAGTAAGGCGTGCTCAACTCCCGTCTTAACGCATCGACGCACAAACGACGGTGAGTGAGTGAGTGAGTGGTCATATAAGGTCGTTTGTAAACCATTAGACTCCGGCTGTATCCAAACATGAGTGGTATCCCATTGAAGCTCTTATCTGGTAGAGTCAGACTGGTGGTGACACACATATGCATGTGCAATGAGGAGTAGTAGAGAAAGGGGAGTTCCGGAGGTGATATGTCCCAGGCACTTCCAGGTTATATGCATAGCAGTACTTGCAGCGAAAGAAGGGGAATCCCGCGCAACACCTTAACTCCTATCTCAACGCACGTTAATGCTTTATCTCAATGCCTTAACGCCCTAGCATAACATTTTGATGCCATGACGCTGACAGATGAAAGAAAGAAAGATCAACTCGTTCACAAGTTTTCATAGATTTTCTCCTCAGTGTTACATCATACCCAAGCTGGGGGAGCCGCGTTGGATATTTTTACAACTCAGGTATGTTCTTGTCCAATCAGAAACCACCATTTGGCGCTGCATCTGTCATATTCGTTCTTGCCTGTTAGAGGCTTCTCTTGTCCAATCAGAAGTCACCATTTCAGAAAGTTCAGTCTTCGACCATATTCGCTCTGATCCGTTTGTTCTAATCGTCGTAGGGCAGGCCAGGATACTGTAAGGGCAACATGTCCTAGAACAGCTCTTTGCGCATTTTTGTCGCATTTTGCAGGGCCTTGGTGGGTGGTAGCCTAATATTTTCTTCCAAGTGACGCGTGTGTGGGGTCGCCTTTCATTTCAAGCGGTAGCAGGATATACTGGTCATAGATCGCCATGGATGTTTTCCTGATGCAGGGACGCATTTGTTATAACTTATCCTGCCCGGCGTCCTCGATCGTTGCAGCGTGAGTATTAATAGCTGCTGTCACAATACAATCCCAGAAGGTAGGTTCTTCCCCACTTCCCTGGGATGTAAGCCCGACTATCTGAGGTCAAAATCTCTATATCAGTAGATATAATCTCAACAGTCTCTGTTTCGGTATCAGTCGGTGGATTCTCGGAATCAGTTGGCATATTCTCAGTATCTGCTTCAGTGGGCTCCTCGGTGTCTTTAATCCCATGTATATTCTTCTGGTTTCTCATTATATCGTAATGTCTGATGAATGTGCGTTTACACTCAGAGCATGTATAACCCACGTTAACGGTTGAACGTCGACTGTGCAGTTTTTTGGATATGCTGGCCAACGTCCAGATTAACTCTTCAACGCCCTGGCGAAATAGCCCGGAAGCTCTGATTGTTCTAGATATTCCATGGAATTGACATTAATTCATTGAAATGCAGTGATGCCCATCAACGGTCGTCGTTACGCCTTAACGCCCTCATTTTAACGCCTTAACGCCAGTCGTTACGCCTTAATAGCTGTCTCAACGCCTTAACGCCCTAGCGTAATGCCTTAACGCCCTAGCTTAATGCCTTAGCGCCCTATAGTAACCAGCTCTAACGCCTTAGAGCATGGGTGGTACACCTGTACCCTATAGCCTGTAGGGCATATGTGACCTTTTACCCGAATGTGACGCAGCTCCACGCGACTCCACCTATTCAGGGGCAGATAACTTTGGGCGCGGCAGAATGTGACAGAAATTTACCTCTTCCTACTACTGTAGTAGGAAACAATCAGTCCGAGTTTACGCTATTAAACTGTGGATGTGGCTTACCGGACTAGTGTTTTACTGAGTTCTGACTAAGTTATATGTCTAGGGAATGGACTGGCTACTTTTCGGGTATTTTTGGTTAGATTATACAATCCCATATGCATGCATGTATTATCAAGCATTCTGGGTCACAATCTGCGAGATAAGTCGTTCACGTGGTTTTAAAGTTGTTATTTGTGGTGCATTCGGCACCCACACAAGCAGATGGCAAAATATTGGATTCAATATGGAAGAACCCCAGTCATAGATTTGCTAGCTTAATCCGGGCCGAAAAAAGACCATAATAATGAAGTATGTGTATTTAAATGGTTAATATTGGCGGCCATCTTGAAAATGGCCGCCATCTTGGATTTTCTGATGGCTCAATTAATTTTCTTGAATAAATATCCAATGGGGATATTTATACCAAGTTTCATGCTTGTATCACCATTTGAAGTGTTATACTGGTTATCCGCCCCACTAAACCGACTGAACGCATTTTCTAAACCCAGGACTGTCGGGGAGACGAGCATACGGAGCTTAACCCCCCCCCCCCTCCAAATTTTCTACCCGAATTTACATCGATCTCAGGATCGATCATTTCAGCGGGTAAAAAGTCGGAAATCCGCCAATAGGCGGAAAATTCCCATGCCTGAGACAGTTTCCAAAATGAATGTCATTTTCATTATACATGTATATTGACAAGATGTAGAAAAAACCTAGTTTAACATTGAAAATAACTGATAAATTGAAGGGTCACCAGGCTTTTTTTCAATGGTCTATTACAATGTTTAAGCCTACTCTAACATGTCGAATGTATGTATGTATGTATTTTCATAGAAAAGCTCATTTGTTAAGAAGTTAAAATGTCATTTTCTCCAAAATGCAATAGTTTTTGAAAGTCCCCAGGCTTCTCTTTGAACCAGGAGAATGCCAACATAGAAAACCACGGTCATGAAGCCAAATTGCCCTGATTCCACTCGGCCCGTTTGACAGCATTCCTTCCTTGTTGTCTTACTGCCTCCAAATTTGGTAAACAGGTTATCCAATTCAAGAATCCTTTCACAACTGTTTTCTTTAAAGTTAATATTTTTTTTCTTTTCCCATTAAATTTCATATAAATATTCTTAGTGTGGTAGAAGCTCAGAAACATCGCCTTTTCGGAAAGTTTGAATTTGCCAGGAACCTCCTCAAAAGTGTCAATTACATTGTAGATGTGGATAGATACATTCTCAGACATGCTAGCGAATGTTTACAACCATAAAACCCTGGTATTATGAAAGGAAAGGTATTAATATAGGGTTAGATGCGTACTACGGTAGTGTTTACCTTTGTTTTGGGGGTTCAACATCAGGTGGCGGTTTGCTAAACAGATTAAACAAACATAATCCCCTGTTAATTTCTCCAACATGATGTAACATACATTATCAACTTTCCTTGAATTGTGGGTATGGGTATTTAATGTAAAATAGTATAACATTCAACCAATCAAATGATAAGCTAAAAAATAAGGAAAAGGGCACAGAAAAACAGTGCATAATGTATAAAGTAGCTTAGTTGGCCAAAGCAGCTACACATATATGATCATGTACATTGTAAACATTGATCTGCTGCCTCTCAGTTGATAATCAATATAAGTGGATTCAGTCAATTGGTTGTACATGTGTTACTTTACTAGAAATATTATATACTAATTTCAAAAATTGTACAATTTCTCTTGATTTATGAGATATGTACTCACACAATTAAAACTATGTCATCCGAAATATTTTAGTCCATCTCATACTTCATACTGTCTAGTCCTGGAATGGTTACTCGAGTACGGGGTCCATGAACAGTTACAAAATCGCACATATTCAGTTACAAAGTCACCGAGTACACGACAATTTGATCAATGACCCCTTCAAAAGTTAGAAAACTGGGCAAAATATAAACAAACTGAAAGGATAGCTGTCATTTATGATTGAAAAAATAATTACACAATCAATATTTGATTAGAATTGTTGACATTTTACAGTCATTTTAACTCCACAAATGTTCAATATAGGAAAACAGACCAAGTCCCATTTGTAGGTACATGTAGTTATGCAGCTTATGCTAGCGTCATTCCAAGCGGACTTGCGCCTGTCAAGTATTTTCTACATGTATTTCTCAATATGTGCAACAAAAGAGTTAGTCCATGTAGTCACCACTAAAATATCACAATGTTCATTTGACTTGGTATGAACTCCTGGATGACAACAGTGTGGACTGATGGTACTTTCTCTGAAATTAATATGATCAAACCTAAAAGCAAATTTGTAATTGATCACAAACCGACTTGCCGCATGTGCTAGTTGTTGTTGTGGTGAAGGATAATCATATTCTATTCAAATGTTTCAGGTATGCCCAATGTTACCTTCATCATAGGAATGACCATTGTCATTGAAATCCAACCTACATAAATATTAATCTAGTTCGGATAATTTTGGGATGAATACGGATGGTACAAAGGCAATTTTACGCATACTGATTATCATTAGTCACTGTTCATAGTAAAGGTTGAGAGCTGGTAATATATTTCTTCACTGCAAGGCAATTCTGTTTATGTGAAAACTTTTCCATTAATGGTCAAGTATGATGTAGCTATCGACATTCATCATAGTCACTAAACAGTCTTGATATCAGGTCAAACATTTTGATATTAGGTCACCAAACAGTCTCGATATTAAGTCACGAAACAGCCTTGTTATTAGGTCACCAAACATTCTTGAATAAGGTCACCAAACATTCATGGTATTAGGTCACCAAACAGTCTTGACATTAGATCATCAAACATACATGATATTAGGTCACCAAACATTCATGGTAATAGGTCACCAAACAGTCTTGATATTAGGTCACCAAACAGTCCCAGTATTAGGTCACCAAACATTCTTGATATTTGGTCACCAAACAGTCCCAGTATTACATGTAGGTCACCAAACAGTCTTGACATTAGATCACCAAACATTCATGATATTAGGTCAACAAACAGTCATGATATTAGGTCACCAAACAGTCTTGTTATTAGGTCACCAAACAGTCTTGTTATTAGGTCACCAAACATTCATGATATTAGATCACCAAACATTCATGATATTAGGTCAACAAACAGTCATGATATTAGGTCACCAAACAGTCTTGTTATTAGGTCACCAAAGAACCTTGAGAAGTGAAATGTTCCAGATCCACTTTAACCTTTCTTTTTGGATCTTTCTTTTTAAACAGATTTCCCACAACATATGTTCATGTATAATATACAGTGAAATCTGTGAATACTGACACCTGGGTAAACTGACCTAAATATCAACATTATCTTCGGTTCCAATACTAAAATTTAATGTATTTTGAACCCTGATAAACCAAAATCCTGTCTGATCCCAAGCATGGTCAGTTTACACAGGTTTCACTGTATCTCCAATACTGTGAGGATGAAGACGACCTGGTATTAAAACAAAAGAGGTGAGTTATTAATAGATCACTCAGTACTACAATGTATACACATTACCTTTCTTCTTTGGGATCAACATGATCAACATCAGGTGGTGGTTTGCTACATAGATTAAACAAATAATAACCCTTGTTAAGTTCTTCAACATGAAATAAAGAAATACGCCAACTGAAGGCAAATGGTATGTCTCGAATTCTTTGGTCTTGTTATTAAATGACTTATCAACCCTAAATTAAACAATACAAAACTGAGACTATTGCAAAGATTTTTTTTCTCACTTGGATTATCAATTAAAAGAACCAGTTCCACAAATACTATTAAGAGGTTCCAAGAGCATACCACATAGCTTTCACACTCCACTGATCGTCACGTGTTCTCAGCACAGGTTGCTCTCTGGGTTGTAGTTGTCACGGATATTCCTATGGCCAAATGGAGGGGGGGGGGGGATTTCTAAGTGGCAGAAATCAGGCATTTTTCTGTCATATAATAAGTTATGCATACATGTAATTCTGGGGATGAGCTTTCCAAAAAACATGCAAGTATCGGAAAATGGTGAAAACAACTACATGTACCGAGAGCTACATGTATACCCAGGTTATGATCACATACTGACTGATCAGTGGAGAGTGAGACTACTATATGGTACGATATCGGGACCTCCCAAACCAGAAAGATTGTGATGCTTCGAAAGTTTCTATAGCTAATTTGCAAGCAGACCATATGAATTCAAGCATTAATCATATTTGCCTCGAGTTGTGCATGTATAACAGTAAACATGTCAGCTTCAGACATGGCTTAGACATGCAAAATAAGCAGCAATCTGGGTATTTTTTGTTGTATTTTCGGGAGAGGAGGGGGGTTACATCCTTAACATCCCTAGTATGCTGGTTTAGCTTTATGAAGAGGTATTGGAAAATTAGAAGCCATACGACTGCACAGAGATTAAAGTCTCAAAATCATATGGAATTTGATTGAGTTTGTCTGGAGCTCACACAATTTTGACAACTTAACAATTAACAAAAGTAATATTTCTTGCCACAAGAATTTCCTGAAAAAAAAACCTTTCATGTTGTGATACTACAGATTGTATTGGTACTATAATAACTCTGCTGTGCTGCGAGTAAGTGAGAGTTTATGAGCCTCAGCTTCTTTGTTCAATGAAACAAGGAGCAAACAACTCAACTATCACAAAATACAATCCATACACCAACTTGAAGTCGCATCATCGACTTTTCAATGAAAGCATTACTATATAAAAACCAATCACCAAATTTGTAACTTTCCCACAACAAAATCTGACATAAATTACGTCGAAAAATAGAGATGTATATGATTCTACTTCAAGTGCTGTGTATGGACTGTTGAATGTACAGAAGATAAAGGGGAGGTAATCAAACGGTGCTGTGACTACGAAGGACCATACTAACCTTGTTGAATCCTTGTCCGAGTCAGGTATCTCTTGGTCATCTTTACCAGGAGGTTTAGGCAGAGGCGAGCCTTCCTTCTCTAGTTTGGGAGGTGATGGAGATCGAGACGTTGACTTCTTTTTCTCGGCAGATTTTGATCGATATCTTCTGCTGCGAGAGGTGCTGCGCTTCTTTCTTATCCTGTCCAATGAAATTTAACATGTTTGAGCTATTGAGTGTAGCACTAAAGGCTTACCTGTTAAGGATTTCGCCAGCAGGTCAACTGGTTTTAGAGTGAGTAAATATGATTCAATGTCGCTTTCAATAATATTTCAGTCATATCATGACCTTTGAGTCGTATTCCTTTTTACACCCAGAATCCCTATGGGTGTCCCAGTTAGTCGCCTCTTATGACAAGCTGTCTAAGGAGCTGAGGCCCTTAATTCTTTCTATGACCTGCGTTGTGCACAGCACCACCCCAGGTCAATCCCATGACCTGGGTGTGCACAACGATGTCCCAGGTCAATCCTCGGAAGCCCCAAGGGGCAGGTTTAGAAGAAAGATTGAGCCAAAGAGTTAAACAGACCAAGCAGTTGTCAGTGAATGATATACTGAAGAATGAATGTATCATTCAAGCATCACATTTCATTCCGATTACATGCATGACATAGGACATCAATGAAATCTGGAGAAAATACCAGTAAAAACACACCCAGGGGTTCTTCAGTGCGCAATTGAATATGATCATGAGAGATCACAATTACTTCTTTGATATCATCATTAGAATCCCCGAATAGGCTTGTCAAGTTCTGGAAATGTGAATGAGTGAGATCACTCGTAGCTCGGGGTATGCATGGGACCTGGTACATGATGGGGCTGTGGCACCGGATTAGAGGTCCAGGGGCAAAGATCCCGGCCAGTCGTATACCCCTAGGTTATTGTAGGATGATCACAGGTTGTTACTATGATCAGGGCCAGTCATATACCCCTAGGTTGTTACTATGATCAGGGCCAGTTGTTAGTATGATCAGGGCCAGTCATACATGTATACCCCTAGATGGTTACTATAATCAGGGCCAGTAGTATACCCCTAGCTTGTTAGTATGATCAGGGCCAGTCATACATGTATACCCCTAGATGGTTACTATAATCAGGGCCAGTAGTATACCCCTAGCTTGTTAGTATGATCAGGGCCAGTCATACATGTATACCCCTAGATGGTTACTATAATCAGGGCCAGTAGTATACCCCTAGCTCAGGGGTCGAAATGTTCAAAATAATTTACCTGTCACATGAGACAGGTGAACAAAATGTTTACCTGTCACCTTTAAGATTTACCTGAACATGTGATTGTTGAAATTGTCAGCTACATGTAATTCAAGATTAATGACAAAGCTACATGTTGCAAGATTCCAATAAATTAACACACCTTGTCTCCATGCACTAATTGGAAGAATTTTGTCAGAGAAATATTTTGAACACCAAAAAAAAATTATTGGGCACCTGTCACTGGAGACAGGTACTTTATTTTACTACCTGTCTCTTTCAAAAATTACCTGTCAGGGACAGGTAGACATGTGTAAATTTCGACCCCTGTAGCTTGTTAGTATGATCAATGCCAGTCATACATGTATACCCCTAGATGGTTACTATAATCAGGGCCAGCAGTATACCCCTAACTTGTTAGTATGATCAATGCCAGTCATACATGTATACCCCTAGATGGTTACTATAATCAGGGCCAGTAGTATACCCCTAGCTTGTTGGTATGATCAGGGCCAGTCATATACACATCTAGGGTGTTCAGGGTCAGTCATATAACCCTAGTATATTTCGGTGATCCCAGCTTAACTACTTGTGGCTACAATTGCCCAACAGAGAAAAGTTGATTGTTGACACCTCCCGCCGCATACAATAATGACAAGGGAGATCACCTAAGCAGTGTTTATGTGGCACTACTATATTCAGAGATATCCTAGTCATTATTATTGATGTGTGTTCCTGGTTCGGTCCAAAAATTGGCACTAGTTGTGTACACAAAAACTGCATAAGCTGTGACTTTGACTCCCCCTCCCCCACCCCCCTCCCATGGACCTGTAAGCAAGGTGTAACAGCCTGTAACATACTCCCCTCCCCATTTTCTTGCATATGTAATATTTGAATGCCCACCTTATGTGTGAAATGGTTAATGCAATATGCCCTTAAATATTGAGTAAAAGCCAGCCGTTCTTCTACTTTGTAAATTTACTTTTACACAGAGAGCTGAAAAAAATCTGAAGGCTGAGCAAATATATGATATGGCTGGCTTTTACTCAATATTTAAGGGCATATTTATGAAATCTCGAGAAAGAACATGAAGAAGTGAAGTGATCCGTATGTCGAGTTTATCAGTTAATCATGCTGGGAGGTTCTTCAGTGCGCAATTGAATATGATCATGAGAGATCACAACTGTAATTTTAATATCGATCATCATTAGAATCCCACAAATCACATGTGTAACTCATTATAAATTATACTTCACTTCTGAATGATAAGTTTGAACATTTTGACACAAAAATTAGTGATAAAAGTGATCAGCACTAGTATTCCAATTAAGCTACCAAGCTACATGTATACTGCATCCATACAACCCAGTTGGACATTGTGAGACTGAGAATGGTTTCCGGAATTCTTTTCAGCCCCAACCAATAAATGATTAGTTTCATTACACACAACACTTTGGCACAAGATGCAGTTGAATGTCTCCAGGTGTGTTCAACAATTAACGTGACTACTGCTTATAATTTCTCCACTTCAATATTTGGGTTGCAATAGGTGTCTTAGAGCAGCCATGTTGGGGTAATCCACTGTGGGTGTCTTTTTTTTGTCTGACCCTCATTTATTCAGATTAGCAAGGCCCAAATCAGACAACTACTATAGATAACCCCAACTTGGCTGCCTTATGAAACAATGAAACTTGATACACTTGAGAATGCTAAGGGCAGACTTAGCGAAACGTCGTGTTTAATAAAGAAGAAGTTGAAATCCAGGAAATCCCAGTGTTCATACTTGTACTAATTCTATACGTCAAACCGAATGACACTTCAAAATGTCATTCAAAAGTTATAATGAAACTTATCGCAACATTCCTATATATAAGTCAAAATACTGAGGCCAAATTCTGTGATTGTCATTATTCAATTTTAGGGTGAGTGAGTGAATAGATATTTAACGTCGCTTTCAACAATATTTCAGCTATATCACGACGAACCAACTAAGCACCACCCAGCCCAGCGACATGTATTCATGAAAATATATTCACAGTATTTACTGGAGGTAATAAGTGCATTTTACATGACGCTCAGCTATGCTAAGTGTTCATTATGTTATACTTTTGAGACCTGAAGGTCTGGCATAAAAATTAATGGGATGGTGAAAATGACTCTCAAATGCCATGTCAGCAAGACAGGATGTTGCATGAAAGTGTCATCTTGACACCAGGATCAATGCATGTTTACATCCTCTGTCACCGGAAAGTGGAGAATGTTCGCGAGACTGACAGCAATTGTGAGGGGGCACAGTCGCAGAAACTAACAGTGGGTATGATATATGAAACAGATGAAAGAATATCATGTCAGAAAAAAATTGAAACTATTTCTGCATCAACAGGTTTTCAGTCTCATCAATAAATGTGTGTACGCGGAAATGAAAATGATGTCTATGTGTCACATTCGAGTGATATAATGATGCACACAAATTTTAATTCTTGTGCCTAAATTTAGGTATATTCCAGCCTAGATTTTAAGGCTGATTACATATTAATCTGCCAGACAGTAGGCCAACACTGGGTTGTTAATACTTACTGTAAAATGTACCATCACAAATATAAATATATAAATTTATGAAACTACAGAGAAAGAATCTGAACTGAGGTGATGTGTTTGTCATGTTTATCATGCTGGGAGGTTCTTCAGTGCGCAATTGAATATTATCATGGGAGATCACAATTCTTTGATATCATCATTAGAATCCCCCCAAAACATGCCAAAACACATACATGTATTAGTCTAATCCTAATTCACTTGTGATTAATTTGTTTGAACAGTTACATTTGAAACAAAAAGTGACGCTCACTAACTGCACATCCATACAGCCAAGTTTGATGCTGCAGAGACAGAACTATTTCAGGAATTCTTTCCAGCCCAAATCAATAAAAGAATATTTAGATCACACATGCAGCTTCGCATAAAGATCGAACCTTTTACTAGGGTGGCACATCATTTGAGCTTGTGCATCATTGGCAATGGACATCATTTGAAAGACAATACATTTATTATTTAAATCTGATTTTTATGTCCGTGACAGAGGTTGGATTGAAAAAAGGAACAATATTATAAAACTTGAAATGAAGATGACATTTTTTTGAACGTAAGCTTATACATATTTGCATTTCACATGTTTAGCATGCTCACTTTTCATTTTTTTGGTCCTATATAGGACCTGTACATGCAAAAATCACATAAGAATAAATGAGACATGGGTTAGAAAATAATGCCCAAATGCTTGCTTGTTTGCTGATGTACATGTACATACTATCTTTGTGAGGTTACACGACAGCTAATTTTCTAACTCTTCTTCGAACCAGGATGTATGTGTTTCCCCAATCTGGGACCAGGAACAGAGAACTATTTATGAGATTTACAGTCAATATTCACAACGTCCTTCAGTGCGCAATTGATCAGATCATTCGGTAATGTCATTTCACAATACGAGCTCATCATATAGGACCATATATGGTGTACAATGGTGTACAGCTGTCAAAAGTTGCAAGTGGCTTGTGCCTGCTATCTACATGTATGTGGGGGGTGAAGAAAGATAGAGAACATATTTTACTACGAAGTAGGCTCTCATTTGCAAATTGTCCGGTAATGAGTGAATGAGCGAGTCCATCCGGATCCTTTCGTCGGCAAAATAAGGAGAACCGTTGACATTAGAACACCTGATTTTCAGCATGAACTTGCATTAGGGGACTGTTACCATCAAGTTCTGAGCTGACCTACTTTTGATGAAAATTCGACCTACTTTGGTGACCTATAACATTACGCTTGGATCCCAAAGTCATCTAGGTGACCTATAACATTACGCTTGGACCCCCAAGTCATCTTCCTCACCCTACTTCGTAGGTCCTGTGACATTAGTCACGCTACTCATATAGTCATCATAGTTGATCCACCAATAGCAGGATACACTAGATTCCTTTTGAGATGAGAGCTGATTGAATTTTGTCTTCAGAATTGAGTTTGGTTGAATTTTGATGGGGGGATTGAATTATTAGAGGGATTACTATACTCATTTGAAGTAAGGATGTATTCTGAGAGCCTTACCTTGACGGTGAAGGTGACCGTGAACGTCTACTGCTGTATGCTCTCGGTGGTGTTTTCCTCCTGGTCGGATAAAGTAGAACATGAACGTTCAAACTTCACATCAATAATTATGACCTGTACATTTGTGATTTGTCTACGACCAAAAACAGAAACAGGGCTGCATCTAGGAATTTTTTGCAGGTTCCATTCCCTAACTCCCCACTCCCATTCATAATACGGTACATTATTGAGGGTCCAATTGAGGTTAGTGAATTTCGGCACAAATAGCCCGTGATCAGTCACAGAATGGAGGTTTATTAGCATAAAATTCCTTCAGAAATCCTTTCAAATTGAACAACAACACTTCTGGGGGATTTTTTTGATTTTGATTTTTTTATTAGAGTTTGGGCGTCAGATGTTTTGGGCACCCATACATTTTCCAGAGCTAAATTGAATGTAGATGCAGCCCTGAGAAAATGTTTTATTTTCTGGTCAAAGAAGTTCACAAAAAATTGGTGCAGTGATGCAGCTCTTCTAGATAAAGTATTTTTTATTCTGTAAGAGCCCTGGTTCAGGTGGTATTGTTATATCAGTATGTAATGTCTGGAACCCGAAACTTGAATATTCTAACACTATTACAATAGCTAACAGACTTTTCTAACACTTGACATCACATTATTGACAGATTCCTTGACATGGTCAAGTGAGAAGGACGATAACTAATAAAGAAAAAAAGAAAGAAGTGTCGACACACATAGTTCAGAAGGACAGATGAGATACAAAAGACTGATTCTGTTTTGCCTAAGCAAATCCTACCCGAGACTATAATTGGATATTGTGTCATGTCAATTTGGACAGTGTTCCACGGTTGTTATATTCACAGGGTTATCAGTTACTTGTGCATTGGTTTGGATGGGGTTTCACTGTTATCAATATTAACAGTGTGATATTCAACTTCAAGTTGTTTTTCCCTATGGACACAGTCACAATGCAAGGTCTGATCTCCTGTACTCCAATGGCATCAGTGAGATTTTTCAGAAAACCTTTTCAGAACCAAGTAGAAGTCATTTAATGTTTCAAAAAATTAGTGAAAAACTTTTTTGAGCCTGTGCTAAGAAAGGGATAGTTAAATACTGATGAACAGGATTAGCAGTGGATATATTTGTTTGTCCCTCTTGTCATAGGACTCAACCCAAATCACTATAAAACAAGACCGAGTGAGCAAGATTTAACGTCACATTCAATTAGCTATCTCACAATGTTTGGGTCCTATTCCTTTTCCCACCTGGGAACCAATTAACTCCCCTATAGGACCCCTATTCCTTTGCACACCTAGCTAAAAATGAGTATTGTATACAGTTGATGTATGCTTACTGTTGTTGAAGTACCGGTACTTGCTTGCTCTCCTGTCTGAATATACAGAGAACTACATGTACTGGGCTAATGACCATAGGACACTGCTTGTCCAATAGTTCCACAAGTTGTACTCATGGCCAAAATAAGAACAAGCAGACTATAGAATATCTTACAATAATACATATATTTCTACTGATTCTTGGCAGAATACAACCTCGCCATAACACGCTATATTGTCCCCTAATTAAAAACTGCGTTATAGAATAATCGTGTCATAATGAATTGTCACAATATCAATTAAGCTGCTGTTGTTGTTGTTGTTTTCCAGTCTGGACAGAGGCTCACATGGCATTGTAATCCCAGCTTAACAGCATGCAGTAATGCTTGGGTATATTATATTCAAAAACAATTGTTTTGTTCAGTCTCTTAACACTTTCAAAATAAAATGTCAGCTTAAAATATAGTTTTGTGATTTTTTTTAAAATTTGTAAATTAGATCGTTGACAACCAACACAAAAATACAGACTCACTGACTAAACCAAAGCTAACCGGATGCTCTGACTTTTTATACAAAATTTGAAATAATTAGACAGTCTGCATAGCAGTAATTTACTAGCCTTCAGATCTAATTCAGATCGGTAATATTTTCAATTTATTTCACAATCTGCAGTACATGTCGTGATGTATGATGGCGCTTATGTGATCTGGTGGTAGCATTCGGCTGCAAGCGATCACAGAATGAACCGTCATGGTGTAGTCTCCCTTACAATACACCAGTTGAATAATGCATGTCGTCGAAATAACAATGCAACAAAGATATTTCGGGCAATAAATATTCTCCATTCAAAGTTATTCCAAATACTGTACACAGAAAGACGTTCATTCATTAAATAGAAAAGAACAAAAAATATCACAGTGGGAATCTGCGTGGTAACACCTTGGACCAGCAAAGAGGACTGCAGAAAAAACCCTATCAAAGAGGCCTGACACAACAAGCCAGCAAGTGAAATACTTCTCACCTCCATGGGATTACCAGTTTATCCTTACTGCTCAATGACAATGTGTACTCGAAAGTTTGTAAGCCATTCTTTCTTAATTAATTAACAGTTAATAGGCATGCTACAACTTGTTTTCCAGCACACAACTGTTCACGTTGACAGCTGCGTTTTTGTTGTTCACCACGTGGTCTCACATAGGGGGGCCATAACTTTACTTTCTTCTTCTGTTTTAAAATCTTCAAAATATTTTCGAAATTTCTTAATTTACGGATTGTTTTTTTGATTTTTTTTTGTTTTTTTTGGATTTAATTTTTGTTATTTTTGGGGGACAAGAAATTGTGGGCGTTATATCCGAATTCGCGTTTTATTGAGGCGCATTATGGCGAGGCGGCACTGTATTGTACTGCATCAT
>JAVTVY010054251.1:0-29377 GCA_036873755.1 Hanleya hanleyi
TTGTCATCCTGTAATTGACGATCAAACTCCTCTAAATGATCCACCCACGCTGGGGACGGAGCGCATGTACGAGGAGTCACAGGCTTGGAAGACATGAATGCAGAATCCGCTGCTGTCCGACACTTACTACTAGATGGAACAACCTTCGAAGGGGCGGGCATATCCGGAACCAACGCTAAAAGCGCCTGCATTCTCAGCAAATAATCCATCTTCGACGTATCCTCCGAACTTTCCCGAGAGGAAGACGAATCATCCGACGAACTCGAAGAGACCGGAGATTGAGAACGCGAAGATGATAAATCATGATCCACCGCATGGTCAAGGAAAGGCGTCCGATGATAATGAAGATGATAATCTTGATCAGAAGGAGCCGAAACCCGTGGTAAACGGTGAGTAGAATCAGGTGAATGAACTGTCAAATTACGAGAACGGCGTACCGGCGAGCGGGAGGGCCGTAAATTGGTACCAAAATGAACCGGTGGACGAGAACTACGGATCGGGGAACGAGACCGACGAACCGACGCAACAGAATCACGAACAGGTGAAAACAAACGACAAGATGGAAAATCCGAACGTCGTGTACGAGAACGTGAATGTTTACGTGAATGTCAAATGATGAAGTGAAGAATCAACAATCGCGGAAACTGGAGATCGTAAGTTCGCAACCTGAACACTTAATGGAAGAACCGAACGCGCTTCCATAGATTTTCCAGCATTAGGAAAACTATATTTAGTTTTAACCCGCAAAGGAGAAACTGACATGCGACGTCGTTTATTTGATTTCTTCCTTCTAGAAGATACATGTGGAGAACCAATAGGTAGTGGTGAAATAACCTGGGGCACAGAATTCTTTTGTTTGTCGGGGACAATAGAATGGCCAGCCAAGACCGACCTGGTCTTTGTTGACCGTAACAAAGGAACTGGTTTTGGATCGGCCCTAGACAAGGAGTCTCCAGACCGGGTCAAGCTGTCTAGTAACCTAGAATTATCATCGCGTAGGACTGTACCGCTTGGTGGTATACATACTGACGCGGGAGACACTGAGTCTTGACCAGCTCGGTCAAGATCTTCATTAGAACTCATGTCATTAACCAAAGAAATTTCTAAGACCCGTCTGTCGATCTCCGACAAAGACGGGTCATCACAAGAATGTAAAAGAAAAGCCCGACGGGCCTGGGCATAATTCTTCCAGGCCGCCGGATCCCATAATACACACTCCGCGCACGTGGACGCCCGGTAACATAAATCTTTACACGCAAAACAAGCTGTGTGAGCGTCTAAAGGGGAAACATTTTTCCCGCACGTACGACAAGGAATACAAGACGGAACTTCCGACATAATACAGTAAGTAAGTTCCGAATCAATAACAAAAACTCAACACTTGATAAAGGATATACCAGCGAGACAACAACAACTAATGTTGTAAAATTGCCTCTGAACACTTCCCTAGATGTGCACTGCTCGAGCAAACAGGAGAAAGAGGAAGAGAATGGGCTGTGCATTGGCTTATATGGTAACCACGTTGGGAAGAGTGAGAGCTCTCCTAGGGGCGGATAACTCTATCTCCTAGGGGAGATAATTTTTAATTTTTAACTTCCGTTTCTACGTTTGATTGTGCATTTAAATGGAGTTTAAAGGCAATAATTGAAGCAGGTTTACGATTTAGGCAACGAATTGCTCGTATTAGTTTAAAATGGCGGGGTCGAATGACCAATCACTGAACGGGAGACAGCTGGAACAGTACGTTGACACTGTCTATTAATACAGGGGGCGTCGGAAGCAAATTCAAAGTGGTACGGCCACTATCATTGCATTTTAGGTGAGGATCCAGGGGCCGCCCAGGCCCCAGATGCTCCTGGGGTCTAGATCGCCGAAGAAGCGTTCTGAGCGATTTCTGGCGTCAATAAAAATCACTCTGCATTGAAGTGTATTTTTAGTTCTTTCCTAACCCTTTTACCATGAAAACGCAATCGATGGTTTTCTGCGATGCTGAATTACAAACATTTTTGTATAGTATAGTACTTTATCCTAGGCACATCGTGTAGCAGTAACCGAGATGATGCATCGATAATGTATACCAAATTTTACATTGAGCATTTGAACAGTGTCAGAGATAGAGATCATTAATGATTTTACATAAATTAAAGATGGTTGCCCATCCTTCCCGTCACTCAGAGGAACTAATGTGGTTATTCATTAATGCAAGTCTCTTCATACATCGATGCTGTCAATCAAGTTTCGTATAGAACATTTGAATGGTATCAGAGATAAACATCATTAAAGATTTTGAATAAATTAAAGATGGCCGCCAAGATTTCCGCCCAATCAGAGAAACCAGATCTGTCATTCATCGTAAGTCTCTTGATGCATCAATGATGTATACCAAATTTTACACTGAGCACTCCAACGGAATCAGATATAGAGATCATTAATGATTTTGCCTAAATTAAAGATGGCCACCAAGGTTTTCAGTCAATCCGGTCCCGATTCAAAGTATCTGGATGTATCGATGATATATACCAACCTTCATATAAAACAATTGAATGGTAACCGAGATATGTAGGCTATCATTATCGATTTCGCATGAATTAAAGATAGCCTCCAGGGTTCCCAGCTAATCAGAAAAGCCTGTTTGGTAATTCGTTGAAAGTTGCTTGATGTATCGATGATGTATCAAATTTCGTATTGAACAGTTGAATGGTTTCCGAGATATGGATCATTATCCATTTTGCATGAAATTAAAGATGGCTGCTAAGGTTCCCACCCAATCAGGTCCCAATTCTATAGGCTTCTGGTCCTTGACTAGGTAAATAAGCATACCAAATTTGGAACAGTTTTCCGGCTATCTCGCTCACGAACGGACGTACGGACAGACGGACGTACAAGATGATGACAATACCCCATGGCCAAAATTGGCCGAGGGGTAAAAACATGGGTCTGTGCCTGATAAATTTTAAGCCTTTTTGGGGTTGCAACTCATTCATAGAAAGCTCCCTGTACATGAACAACTGCACTGACAACTGCATGCCATCATCTGTCAGTCTGAAGACCGGCAAGGTTGAATTCAGTTCAATTCAGGAAATTGATCATATGCACAGTGTGCACCCAAACATTAGGAACACAGTTGTAATTAATATAGTAATATACATGTGTGGACACAAATGATTCGTGCAGAAGCTTCAGGGTAAATCATATGATGTGCAATACAATTATTTCTTAGCAAAATTGAAGGAAATGTTGTCCTTCGTTTAAGATGACACGAAATTCAAAAATCAGGGATTATTTCACATTATACTTCTGAAATAAAATATGGTTCATGCAAAAGCTTTAGGGTAAATCATATGATGTGGAATAGAATGATTTCATATAGCAAAATTGAAGGCCCATTTTGACTGGAACGGACAAGAAGAGAAACTCAGTGGTGCCACCTTCAGGCAGATGTTGCTGAAATGCGATACGGACTGGCGTCCTGTTGCAAGGAATGCGTATTCCGAATTTCGGAATAATCCAACAGAGCATTAGGAAGTTATCGCTTCGAACAGATGTACACGGAAAAAAAATCTATTTTGACCCAGTGGCGCCACCTTCAGGCCGATGTTGCTGAAATGCAATACGGACTGGCCTCTTGTCGCAAGGTATGCATATTCCGAATTCGGAAGAATCCAACAAAGCGTTAGGAAGTTATCACTTCGAACAGACGTACACGGACATTCACGGATACGAAGAAGCAAGAACTAGTGGCGCCACCTTCAGGCAGATGTTGCTGAAATGCAATACGGACTGGTGTCTTGTCGCAAGGAATGCGTATGCCGAATTTCGGAAGAATCCAACTAAGCGTTAGAAAGTTATCGCTTCGAACAGACATGCACGGACGTACACGGACATCCACATACGCAAAGAAGCAAGAACTAGTGGCGCCACCTTCAGGCAGATGTTGCTGAAATGCAATACGGACTGGCGTCTTGCCGCAAGGAATGCATATTCCGAATTTCGAAAGAATCCAACAAAGCGTTAGGAAGTTATCGCTTCGAACAGACATGGACGGACATCCACGGACACAAAGAAGCAAGAACCATTTTAAAGTCCCCGGCCGCGTTGCGGCGGGGGACAAAAAAGCAGTTTTATCAGAAGGCTTTTCATATACGTGTTTTGCCCCTAAATATTCTTCACTTGCAAAGTTCTGCGTTTTTCTATCGATGAAAAAATTAATCAGTGGTATATACGCGTTACACGCGGTCAGTGATCTTACCGGATTGTCACTGGTGTTACGGATGCAAAAATCGTCTAGAAATTCCGAAACACTTGTTTAAGTTGTCCCATATTTCGAAAAAGAAACAAACTCGATTAGTATAAAGTCAGCATCAAGAATAAATAGGTTTATTATACCGAATCTACATCAATGGTTGATACATGCGGTCCGATTGGCTGATTTTGGTGAGCTAGATAGCATAATTAGGATATTAAAAACAAACTTGTTTTCTTCACTTCAATATTTTTTCATCATTAGTCATAGTTACACGCAATGTATATTGCCCAGCATATGTGTATCTTACTATCTCTGTCCTCTTAGTGCCCAATCTACTGATCATTCCTGTGTAACACCACTGACATGATTGAAGACAACTCCGCCGTTAAGTGTTACTAAAAATTTATTATTCGGAATTTCTGCATTTATTGTACGCGTAAAAAAGAGTTTTGGCAATGGAGACTGTTTAAATCAAATTCTGTAGTCATTGGTGATCTTGATTTTGAAGTATTTCTCCAAGTGAAAATGTGCCTTTCCGTGAGAATGACCCACATGTCATTGTTATGTCATAACGGGCGCAACACGTTAACAGGGGCGTCGGAAGCGGGGGGGGGGGGGGCACGGGCCGGGGGGGCACGTGCCCCCCCCAGATGAAAACCACCAGGGGGGGCACAAGTATGTTTGTGCCCCCCCCAGATGTGTACAGTTTGATGATAATAAATTTAAATCAGATATTCATGCAATTCATAATTGGTATACTTATGTTTTTATTACTACGGCCCGTACGTTGGATGCAACATGCCAGAAATGGGTCAATCTTGAGTACGGGTCAGATTTTGATCAGCAAGAATTGATGTTAAGTTTTCAAGTTTTAGAATGGGTCAATGGAGCTTTTTTTCTATTTTGTAGTACCTATAATTAATTCGTTCTGACTTTCACTGACTTGAACTTAAAACAATATATGATACCTTCAACCCTAAATTATACTGACAGTCAATATTTTGGAAAATTTGATGGTGGAAACTAGCAAAAAATGGTGTCACATTTTTGTTTCACGACAAGTGCGTCCGGAAAAGGAATAAAGGCCTACAGTTCGGGTTGTATGAAAGTAAGGAACTCCTCATCAATCTATGTCCCTATATATCTGTCGTCATTATGATGTATCTTCTTCTTCAGAATGAACTATACGAAATGGTCATCGCTTGGAGAGATTCCTTGTAAACTAAAAACAAACAAATTTATGAGCTATTATCGTCTTGTATTGAGGGTCATTTCCTATCTAACCGGACCCCACTTTTATGGAAAAACATTCGGTCTTTGCATCTTGTAAATGAACGACGGGTCAATTTTTTTTGGAAAGTTTGACTGATTCAGATCGAATTTGCACTGCTGGAAATTTGGACGAGTTGTTTATTTGACGGAAATGAAGACGGATTAATATTCCTGTGTGTGTTAGCAGTTTTTTATTATTTTTTTTTTACCAAACTAGTATTGAAACAGTTGAAATATCTGAGAAAATATATGCGTTTTATTTGTCGGAAATCGCTCAAAACGCCCCTACGGCCGTCTAGAACCCTGGAGCTTCCTGGAAATTTGGACGAGCCGTTTATTTGACGGAAATGAAGACGGAATAATATTCCTGTGTGAGTGTTAGCAGTTTTTTATTAATTTTTTTTTTACCAAACTAGTATTAAAACAGTTGAAATATCTGAGAAAATATATGCGTTTTATTTCTCGGAAATCGCTCAAAACGCTCCTACGGCCGTCTAGAACCCCGGAGCTGGACCCTCGCCTAAAGTGCTGGGATAGTGCCCCCCCAGTCAGAACGATCTTCCGACGCCACTGGGTAAATAAATCATCCGACAGTCGTACGGGTGCATGTCGGAACAGTTATCGGACAGGCCCGGCGCATACGAGAGATATCAGCTGAGCTAACGGCCTCAATTGCCTGTCAGCTCAGGGGCTAGCTTTCGTGTGATTTCAGCGCACATGGTGAGCAAAAGTTTCACGAAATTGATTTCAGTTCCCGCATAACGTCTTCTTTAAGTCCATTTTGAAGAGTCGAGCGTATGAATCGCGTGAAAATAACATGGGATTCATTGGCCGGTCCAATAAAACTGCTGAGCTGTTGGCTTGCGTTCGCCGCACACGCTGAGGATTTGGCCTCGCGAGGCGAAATTATCAATCAAGTTTGATATTTTTCCCCCCGGCCTCGCGAGGCCAAAAACTCACCAAAAACTGCCCGCACACGAGAGCTAGCCCCTGAGCCGAGAGGCAATTGAGGCCGTCAGCTCAGCTGATAGCTCTCGTGTGCGCCGGGCTTTATCGGACACGCATCCCGAGCGCACGTGTTGTGCTCGTGCTGACAAGGCAATAATATGTCAGAACGAAGGGGAGATCATGTCTAATTGTTATGCAAACAGGTAGCCACGAAAGTCGAAAAATTTAAATCTAACATTTTTGTTTTCATCAAAATTCGAAATTTCTCGTTTTGTGGCGCGGTGCGAAATTCGATCTACCACCTTGTCTTCCCGATCTCGCTCTCAAGTAAACACGTATAGAAATTGAACAATGATCATATCATCTTAAACGACAGAACTCCAACTAACGATTGTCATGCACAAAACTTGAAAATACATTGTACTTCAACGTCAAATTCTTGTTCACGATGGGTGTCCGATAAGTGGTACTGTCCACGGCGGGAACGGAGCTAAAAAGTCGAGTTAAAAATAGCTCTCGCACGTGCAGAAGGGAGTGACGTCATGGACGGAATCATTAACGGAAGATAGCCGACGAGCTCAGCAATCATCGGGTTAGTTTTCATGTCATTTCAAGAAGTACTTTTTTATATATTCCGAATAAACCGTCAAAAACACACGATAATAGATCGGACACCCGTAGCATAACATAATAATAGTTGTAAGTACTCACTGTATGTATTTCCTAATCCTATTGTGGTTTTCACTCCTCGTAATTATGCTGCCATTATTCATAGGAACAGTTGTAGCTATCCAGCAATTTTTCATCTGTAGTGGTATCGTGACGGCTCCTTTTCTGTATGTTTTTTTTCCACATTATGTACATATTTAAAGTCCAACAATTGTACATAAACAAGTTATGTTTCTCGTCATTAAAATAATATGTCGTTCACTAAATTGTTGTTCCCTTGTTTGCTGTATCGATCGTCATTGGTAAAATCATACGGATGCAGGCGAATAAAATTTAAAGTACTCGGATCACGAAAAAAACTGACATGAGATATGAAACTGTTACTGCCCCTACATATAAACTTCCAATAACCAGAAATTCAGGCCTGCATCCGTCTAAAATTATCTGCCCCACTGAACTCCGCATCGCCCAGTCCCTGTATTTATAGGCAATTCCATTTTCGCGCGTTCAACACATAGAGGCCCGGATGAAGGTTTAGCATAGATCTTTTCATATGTAAATCTGTATTACGGTATTGCACGCATCGCACTTTGCATGTGTATGATGCGCTTTACTTGTGCGTTAATTGGAAGACTTTATACATTTGGCATAATGTTCAAACAAGCAATATAATTAATACATGATAGCACACGTTACTACTAAAGGTAGAAACATTTTATAAATACATAACGTTGTGATGTTCATTGATGAGAGGATTTATTGTTTTCATTCTCCATTTAATGATACAATGCCGATTATTTTATTTGACGGCGTATTTTTAACATGGTATCCCTCGCAATCAATGAACAGATGTAGGCCGCATAAATTTATTCTCTATCTGACTTTTAAACGTTGAAATGCCAACGTGTGCATATCTTTGTAATGCTAATAATATATTAACCATGCAAAAGGCGTTTACTCTTCCCATTGTTCACAAAATCATGAAAAGTCCACAATTGGATTTATTTTACGCATGCGTCCTTGTTAACACCACAACACCAAAATTATGGTTGATTTAGATAGACGATCCTGTATGAAAGCAGGGTTATATAACAATTTCACGTGCGGGTACAAAATGAAATTGAAGTTGTTGAAAATCTCTATACTTCTGCAAAAAAGAATTGGCCATCGCTACAATGTTGCATGAAAATCACAACAATGTTGCCAAATATAATATGAATCTACAATGTTGCATGAAACTCACAACAATGAACCTCATCTTATTCCTACCAGTAAATTATTACTTGACATATATGAATGATGGAGAAAGGTACACTGTGAGAAACAAACCACCATCGCTACAATGTTGCACCCAAATCAGAACAAAATAGCACATAATAAATAGCACATAAATAGTGAACATAATGCAAATATATAAAACATTGTTGCAATATTATTGCCCTATCGGCACAATTTCAGTTAATAATGTGTCATACATTTTACATCACGACAGGTACAATGTTGCATGATATTCGATACAATGTTGCATCAATATGACAATAATGATGCACAAAAATACTGAACCTTACCAGAAATAAAACATTGTTGCAACATTGCAGTATGGGTACAGTTTGACGTAATGTTTCATCGATATTATATCACAATTGCTACAATGTTGCATGAAAATCACAACAATGTTGCACAAATAATATAAATATTATTTTAATAATTTCGCTATATAAATAGTACCCCAAAATGCAATTAAGTTTTGTGTATACCCCAAAAGATTTCCATTCCCCTTTTCTTAAGAATAGGTATCCCCAAAAGAAATCCCTTTTGAAGAATGTTTGTGAAAGTTTGTAAATTAATATAAAAAAAATAATAAATAAATAAAATTTTTATCAATAAATAACTAATGAGATATATTTTATATCCATCAACATTCTATATACTAATCGTGTTATAGTACCCCAAACGATAAATTAACATTGGGAGTGACTGGGTGTTTGAGGCTTTGGGGTACTATAACACGATTAGGATAAGATCGTGGGAATCCCCAGACAAGGAGAACACTTCCGGTCAGGAGAGAGTAATTGATGAAAAACATGGGGTACTAAAACACGATGTTGCCGTTGGTGGCTACTCGAGCGGCACGTCTTTCTAGTTCCAAGGTTCTTCAAAGTCTGCCGTTTTTAGGGATCTCCGGGAGTTGGTCACTGCGCATGCCGATGTTCTCGGCAGTCTCCGCCGGAGGCGTTCCTACCGCAATGCTATCAAGAGATGATGAATAACTGAGTGCAATGCTGTTATATTATATAACTATATTAAACGTCTGTCAGATGAATCATAATTTATCATGACCTACCATATGTCGATTTACCATGTTGAGGTAGATAAATTGTACCATATATTGAATAAGAAAAGTCTATATAATTGATTCCAATATACGTAAAAAATTATCTAACAAATGAACTAAAATCATTAATGTATTTTCTGTGATTCTCATACCCTTTAACGGGTGCTTTGATTAGCTAAATAAATCTATTCTAATTAACATTAGAATTAACAAGCCTCAGCTTTCAACAGTAACTTGAAACCATGCTGTATCGGCTGAGCTGTTGAAACACCCTCCATTTCCTAGCTCTGACATACTGCATCACTGTCGAAATATGGGTACCATGACAGAGTGATAGATCACACAGCCAGTGAAGGTTCCGGACTTACATTGAATGTCGTTATTGCCTAAGTAGTATTAGCAGCATTTTACAACAATAACAATTCGCTGACTTACGGTGAAAAATTATAGTGAAAGGTATTTATTTTTTGTTGTTTTTCATTTTTATTTGCTGGCATTGTTTCAGATAGAATACAGCCTAATTCATACAATCAGGAATAAAAAGGGGGTTAAAGCCTTTATGTTCAAACTTTCATGTGAAATATAAACGTAGCAATTTGAAATTTTATTTTTATTCGATTTTTTAATGTCGGTGGGCCCATGAAATGCAAAATAAAGTTGGTGTTGCCTCACACTGGGTTTCGCCCGTTGGTGAAGAAATCCCTTCTCAGAGGCACTTCTCCCAGTGATGATTCCTGATTGCTCATCCTCCAGGGGTATGTGCCCCACACACTGCCCCATCCTAAAACAAAATGCCACCCCTAATAGGGGGTGTGCCCAAATTGGGGAGATCTAAAGCCCTGTGAGTATCAAAATATGTGTTACAAAATTATCTGGGGAAATGCTCTTGGACCGTGTTTCACACGAGCTTTCATTTAAACTTAACAACCGAGCGGATCAAGGATATTATTGAACGGATCAAGGATATTATTGGAAATCAGTTGAAATTATCCGACTTAGTGTTGGACAATTTTTCACCGATCTGGAGAGAAAATTGAAGGCAAAACCTGACATATTATTGCATGGTTTATTCACAAACCACAGCGCAGAGAGGTTCTTCTCCGTTCGAAAACAATGCTATAAAAGATAGTCCAATACATGTTACTGCCGATCTTATCTTCGAGGACAGAAAAGCAAAATCAGAACTTCGCGAAACGATGGCTGATCTATACAAGCAAGGCAAAAAAGTGAGATTTGCGCGTGGAAATCTATTTGTCGACGGCAGAGAATTCAAAGCCTGAATTTGGAAAATTCATTCGCACAGCGCAACACCCATCAAAAACAGTTATTACTTGAGAATGACCTGTAAAAGCTCTAAGTGATTTGTTCAATCTTATACATTTGTATATTTATGCTTCATTTTTACGACTTCATCGACTTATTTTTAACATTTTCAGGAAAATTTCCTTCAATACATACACCATGCTATATTAACATTTCCATTATATTGCCGGCTACGACGTGTGTGTTGTTTTTTTTTAGAAATTATAAAACTTATTAAAAGTTTCTTATCATAATAATATGTTTATGTGTATACTGTTTGTGATGTGTGTATAATTAGATTGAAAATTCAATAAATCTGTGAGGTCACTTCCGCTTCCGTTCACGTGACCGGAACTGACCTTTGACCCCTGCGCGCAATTTTTATCCGGTATTGTTAGCGCGCGCAGGGGTCAAAGGTCAGTTCTGGTCACGTGAACGGGAGCGGAAGTGACCTCACAGAGGTCATATGCAAATGTCACTTCCGAGCTCTGAGCTCCACACACTTTGAGCTCCACACGCTTTGAGCTCCAAGAGCTCCGATCCAAGAGCTCTGCCACACGAGAGCTCCCACCACCACCGGGCATTGACGCCCGTCAACGCCCGGTGGTGGTGGTGGTGGTGGAATGTGGTGGAATGTGGTGGTGGTGTGTGTGTGTGGTGGTAGTGTGTGATGGTGGTGTTGGTGGTGGTGTCTACATATAAGAATGAACCGGGCATAGGGTACACCAGGGCGTGTGTGCCCAGTGGTGGTGGTGGTGGTGGCGTTGACGGGCGTCAACGCCCTGTGGTGGTGGTGGTGGTGGTGGTGGTAGTGGTGGTGTGTGGTGGTGGTGCTGTGTGGTGGTGTGTGGTAGTGGTGATGGTGGTGGTGCTGGTGGTGGTGACGGGCGTCAACACCCGGTGGTGGTGGTGGTGGTTGCATACACACACACACACGCACACACACCCACGCGCACACAGACGCATACACACACACATACACACGTACACACACACACACACACACAGATGCATATACACAGACGCATACATGCATACACACACACAATATGACTGACTATTCACATGCAGGACATGAGAGCTTCTGGACCTGGGCCTGATAGAAATCCGGCATGGTGGAACATTCGTGTACATCCGGGCACTTTTACATCCGGGACTTTTACATCCCGGCACATCCGGGTTCTTGTACATCCGGGGATTGTCGCTGACGTCCGCGTCTACATCCGGGTACGCCTATGTTGGCCTATAAGAGCCAGAATTTTTACGGCATTCATGATTTCCAGATCCACAGCAGATATGTTCTCTTGCACAACTTGCTCGAAGCGCTTTCATCGCCTGGACAGTTTGCGTTGTCACACACGTGCACGCCACGAAGTACCCATGCATACATGTGCGGATTGTGATATAGTCTTTAAGCATCCCAGTCATTTGAGACGTCACCGAAATGTCATACACGGATCACGCTCGCCACTCTCGAGACCGGATATTACAGTTTCTATGGGAATGCATCTGAGAGTAGAAGAACCCATGGAGGTCGATTCGCCGCCGCGTATTGAAGAGCCGATGGAGATTGATCCCAGTGTTGAATGAGAGAAGTAAGAGCTTTGAGCTTCAGTATCATGGATTGCCCGAAGACGTTTAGGTTACACTGAACGGAGATTGAACTTTCTGAAATGATGGCTTCTGATTGGTCGATAGGACGGTCACCTCCCCTCTAACTATAAATACGGAAACACGCATGTTAGATGTACATTTCTCACAACCTGTACCAGACCCAATCAAATGGAAAAGCCAGCCAATTCCAAGGCAGACGAGCAATCGTTGAAGATTGACGAATAGGTGCCGGTTCCCGCTCGACTCCCCAAACGAGTTACCAAAAGATACCCGCCCATAACCATGGAAATGATAGATGATTTCTTCAGTGTGGGTTACAGCTCAACCAGGGGAGAGCCCGGAGATCTCCGCTACCATCGCCAGCGATGCCTGACCTGCCTTGAAGGTGTATCCTTGGCCGGATGTGATCTTTGCACGAGAAGAGAGGAAATTTTCCAGTGGGCGAAGTGAATTGAACATCCGGGCACTTTGACATCCGGCGACTTTTACATCCGGGTACATCCGGGTTCTTGTACATCCGGGATCTTGTCGCTGACGTCCGCGCCTACATCCGGGTACTTCTATGTTGGCCTATAAGAGCCAGAATTTTACGGCATTCATCATTTCCAGATCCACAGCCGATATGTTATCTTGCACAACTTGCCAGAAGCCATTTACTCGCCCACAAGATTTGCGACGACACGAGTCCTCCATCCACAACGGTGCACGATATACTTGTATAGCCTGCGCACGGTCATTTAATCGGGAAGATGCTTTACTGCGCCATGAACGCTCACTCCACGAGGGCGCGATGGAACAATGTAATGAAAGTGGTCAACTCTTCAAACGACCCAGTCAGTTAAGACAGCACCAACATTTGATTCATGGTCCGTCACCACGGTATGAGCGACAACTTCCCACTAGAGAGGCACCCATGAGGGTCAGATCTAGTGAAGATGAGCCCGGGGAGACGAATGCCACTGGTGATGCGATCACGGAGAGCCCGCCTAAACCCACAGTTCAGAAGAGTCGGGATATCCAGCCGGCCCCCAGCGTTACTGTTCCCAGTCAGACGCCTGACAACATCGAACGTTTTCTGGAAGATGCGGTGGATGTTCCCAGCGATCTCTTACAGGACACCCATCCAGTGAGTGACATCTATCGGCGCCATTGGCCCATGATACGGCCCAAGATATCTACAATTTCCGACTGACCAACCTCGCCCGTCTACGCAGCTACGTGAAAGCCATCTTCAATGACCAAGCTACGTCCTTCAAATTAAATCTGGCGTTTGGTTATGTGCTGCAGCATAAGGAGACAGATCAAGTCCGATACTTTTACCCGAGCAGTAACATCCGGGTATTTGACCAACCGTTTACCATCATTAACCGGGCGTCGCTAGAGATGATGCTGGACCAAGAGGAACAATTGGATGTCCTGGGATGGGCCTATGAACAGCGCCCCAACTTGCAATGGGTCGTAGAGAGGGTGACCAATGTTACGTTCTCCGTGACCAAATTACGGAATCTTCCCATCGGGTGAATGTATTCATCCATGCACTGATGAATATTCAGAATGCGCAAACAACTATTTGAGGATATGTTGCCTCAACGATATCCTGGCCTCCCTGACGACGATTAGAACAAACGGTTGAGAGCGAACATGGCCGAAGATGAAACTTTCTGAAATGGCGACTTCTGATTGGACAAGAAGAGCCGATAATACATCTAACGGACAGGAACGAATATGACAGATGCAAATGGCGGCCTCTGATTGGACAAAAGGCTACTTGAGTTGTAAACATACCCAACGCGGCTCCCCCAGCGTGGGTATGATGTGACATTGGGGAAAATAAACTATATGAAAAAAACATCTTGTTGTTGTTGTTCTCTCATGTGTCGTCCTTGTTGTTGTTGTTGTTCTCTCTCCGGTCTGTTAAGGCGTAACGACGGACGTCACTGCATTTCGAAGATTTAGTGACAATTCCATGGAATATCTAGAAAATCAGAGCTTCTGAGATATTTCACCAGGGCGTTGAAGCATTAAGCTTGGCGTTGGCGGGCGTTGCTACAAGATGACACCTCACACGACGCATTCGGACCAAGGATGGTCCATCTCTACACCAAATGCCTTCCTTCACTGCCCCAAAATGCCCGCTTTCGCTACTACTCGTCCTGATGGCGTCACCGATGACGTCACAGATGCTGCGGACATCCCTCAAATCGGGGTCTACACCCCGAGAGCTACAAAATGACACATCCCACGACGCATTCGGACCAAGGATGGTCCATCTCTACACCAAATACCTTCCTTCACTGCCCCAAAACGTCCACTTTTGCTACTACTCCTACTGATGACGTCACCGATGACGTCACAGATGACGCGGACATCCCTCAAATCGGGATGTACACCCCGAGAGCTACAAATTGACACATCCCAGGACGCATTCGGACCAAGGATGGTCCATCTTTACCCCAAATACCTTCCTTCACTTCCCCAAAATGTTCACTTTGGCTACTACTCCTACTGATGACGTCACTACTGATGACGTCACCTATGACGTGAACATCCCTCAAATCGGGATGTACACCCCGAGAGCTGCAAAATGACACCTCCCAGGACGCATTCGGACCAAGGATGGTCCATCTCGACACCAAATACCTTCCTGCACTGCCCCAAAATGGCCACTTTACTTACTACAACCAACTGCGCATGCGCAGATTGACGCGACTTGCATTTAAAAACACGCCATTCTGACTCTACCCCACATAAGCTTCACTTTGGCACCTTCCACGATCCATTCGGGCCCATAGCGGTCCATATCTACCCCAAACACACACACACATACCCCCCAAAATGCCTGCTTTCTATACTACGGCCAGACTGCGCATGCGCCGAATATTGAAAACGGACGAACTATTAGTCCAGTCGGATGTTCCCCCACGAGAGCTTCAAAATAAGACCTCAGACGACACCATAGGATCATTAGGGGTTCACCTAGACCCCAAAACGTCCACCCAGTATGGGCCTATACCCTCATAGCCAGTATGGGCTATATGAGCCTACCCAGGCCTCGGTGAACTTTTTCCAAAAATTTCACCGTTTCGCTTCGAAACCCTTCCCATCGTGTTCTAAATGACAAGACGTGAAAAACAAATCCAAACAACCCACATCACAATGAACGTGTGTGAATTTCCCAGGTTGAACCTATACCCCCATATAGCCAGTATGGAGCTATATGAGCCTATATCCAGACCTACCCGGTACTTTTCCAAAAATGTCACCGTTTCGCTTCGAAACCCTTCCCATCGTGTTCTAAATGACGAGACGTGAAAAACAAATCCAAACAACCCATATCACAATGAACGTGTGTGAATTTCCCAGGTTGAACCTATACCCCCATATAGCCAGTATGGGACTATATGGGCTATATGGTACTTTTCCAAAAATTTCACCGTTGCGCTCCGAGACCCTTCCCATCGTGTTCTAAATGACGAGACGTGAAAAACAAATCCAAACAACCCATATCACAATGAACGTGTGTGAACTTCCCAGGTTGAACCTATACCCCATGCATATAGCCAGTATAGGACTATAGACTATAGACCTCGGTGACTTTTCCCAAAAATTTCGCCGATTCGCTCCCATTGTGTTTTTCCCGGCGAAACGAGAAAAACGAGACCCCACAACCCATAGTAACACCCACAAAAAATTTAACCACCCCTCCCCCCATATAGCCAGTATGAGCCTATATACAGACCTCGGTGACTTTTCCCAAAAATTTCACCGATTCGCTCCGGGACCCCTCCCATTGTGTTTTTCTCGGCGAGACGAGAAAAACGAGACCCCACAATCCATAGTAACACCCAAAAATAAAATTGACCACCCCTCCCCCCATATAGCCAGTATGGAGCTATACCCATACAGGCATTTCCCCGTATATTGTATATTGTACGAGTCCGTGTTCCGCTTTTTATTTATTTATTTATTCATTTATTTATTTATTTATTTATTCTGCGAAAACACCCATGACATGACTGAAGAGAGCCTCACTCGGCCCAATGGAACCATGCAGCGTGGAATTCTTGTGTTGGAGGTAGTTTTTGGTCTCTTGAGAAACAACGCCCCCTGGCGGAACTCCCCGTCATCTTCCCAAGAGTTACCTCCCTGGAAAAGGGGGCTTTAAATCCCCTTTCTATACTACTTAGACCTAATATCGGTATGCCTGAATCATAATTTTGTGTTATGTTGCGTTGCCCACCACAAATGACGAACAATTGATTCGAACCCACGATGAGCCACAGTACCACTCTCTATCTGTCAACTTATTGAAGAGATCCCATATAAGATAACCAATCCCCCACACTCAAACACACAACTTGACCTGGACTCCCCTCCTCCACCCTCGATCGATGCCTACTGTAGGCCTACATATTTCACACTCAGTAAATCGTGAATTGTTGATTTCTGAATCATGTTTCGTGCCATGCAGCAAGGGCGTAGACAACGGGGGGCTTGGGGGGGCTTGAGCCCCCCCAAATTTTGACAGCCGGCAAAAAAAACAAAAAAAAACAAACAAACAAACAAACAAACGAAAAAAGGAAAGAAAGAAAGAAAAAGAAACCTAACATAGCATATAAGATAACGTATCTTATTCAATTATTACAGGAGAAGTAAACTTATCACCGCCAGTGCATTAGGCCTAAAATAAGATTGCAATTGATCAGTGACCAAAGCCATAGATTGACGATTTCGGGCTCCAATCTTGTGCGATCGCCTCCTAGAGTGGAATAGTGTGCTCCAAATCCAATCAAATACCGCCTATTTGGACGAAAAACATCAAAACTTCCGATGAGCAGAATTTTTCGTAACTTTTTCACTATAAACTTATTTTGTTTTTCAATTGAGATCTCAGTTATTTGTTCAGTACTTCTTTATTCACAAACAAGAGATATACAAACTCTCAACTACTTTTCATAACGAAACCCTAGAAATAAACCTACTGTCTTTCCCAGATAATAAATCCCAGACGTTTTTGGTGATATTTCGGAGAAAAATTTATCGCACAACATTGAAACTTCACACAGTATATAAACTAAAAAACCCTAATTGTATTTCTGTCTTTCATTAAAATTTGTTGAGAACTGACCAAAGTCACCGATACCTACCATGTTATTTTGGGGCCACGATAACTTTGATCTGCCATTGTTAAAACATGCGAGCTTGACGTCATGACGTCAAAAATATCTCACCAATCTCCTATCTAATTTTTGTTTTCGCAATTTATTGAGAACTATTGGAAGGATTTTTTTGATACTTTGGAATAAATTTAGTATTTTTTTTTTATTACTGTGTGAAGTTTCAATGTTGTCGGATAAATTGTTCCAGAAATATCGTCAAAAACGTTCGAGACGAAACGTGCTCAGACACGCGCTGCTATCGGGGCAGGATAGTATTGTCTAAGGATTAACTTGAATTATAGTGCAAACCTGAGACTGAATGATCACTTCAGCTTGTATATCATTGCAGTGATCGTCTTTGTTATGAGACATTTTGGGATAAATCAAAGTTCAGTTGTTACAATGTTATACTACTCAGATGCTCCCAGAGAGTGCCAATTTACCATCAAGTTTCAAAAAAATTCTTAAGCTGCCACTCTCCCCCTCTCAAGCCCTCCCAAACCTGACAACTTGTCTACGCCCTTGCAAAGTAACCTGTTCAGTATATATTATTTAAGACAGAAGCCAGATTAAATATGACAAAACAAATAAATAAATAAATACCGGTAGACCTAAAGCTAACGTAAATATAGGCCTATACACATTAAAAGATAGTGTTGAAATTCCAGTGTTAAACGTTGGAGTCCTGAACCGGGAGGCCAGGAAGCCGTCTTCCGGGTTAGATTTTATGCAATCTCAATAAATTAATATCCTATCAATGCTCCCCAATCGTACATGTCGCTGTACAAGCGACAATATCCAAATGGGGAGCAGATAGGATTTAAGTTTAATTAGATTGGATTTTATGGTAAATAATTTCTATACTAGCGTTTCGGTATATTAGAATAGAATAAATTTTATTTAGCTAATCAAAGCACCCGTTAAAGGTATGACAATCACATAGAATACATTAATGATTTTAGTTCATTTGTTAGATAATTTTTTACGTATATTAATATCAATTACATAGACTTTTCTTATTTAATATATGGTACAATTAATCTACCTCAACATGGTAAATCGAGCACCATTAAATTAATAATCAATAATTCGATTCAATTATACAGTTAACTTGCACAGAGCAATTATAATCATTTAGAATAGTAATTCGATTCTAATCTGAAAAAATTGCAACAATCTCATTATAACAATTAAGGCACATGAAGGTATCAATTACATAGATAGAACACCCGGTGACCACCAGGGAAGCTAACCTACCATAGCAGATGTCACAGCAAATCTAGATACAAAAGCAGTATGAAAGTATAGCAATCTAAAATTAAATCCTATCTGCTCCTCGTTTGGATATATCGCTTCTAGATATAGCGACATGTACGATTGAAAGCATAGCGAGTTGTAAATCGGTGTTTGTACACGAGATACAGTCATCGAACTCTATATGGCTAATCAGGTTTTTCGAAATACCACTTACGGCATCATAGGGACATAAATCTGTGGCATTATCAGGCACGGCGGAAGCAATTCCTGATTGGGGGGGCTACTATCACAGCACAATTAGGCGAGGGTCCAGGGGCCGCCTAGGCCCCGGAAGCTCCAGGGGTCTTAGATGGCCGGAGAGGCGTTAGTAGTAGCGTAAACACGGCACAGCGCACATTTTGACGAGTGCGCAGGTGTTTCTGCGCAGATTTGTGGCGGAAGTGTGGAGGGTCGGGGGATTCCCCAGTGGGGGTTTCCCAATGACGATCACGTGATCAAGGCATGTCTAGACTTGTTCTGGGTTGTACAGTTCTGCCATACGGAGGATGGGTACTAGTATTTCGCTGACGTCCTAGTAATAAACATAATCTATAGGTGTTGTGGCGGCTGTGGTGGGTGGGTGGTGGGATGGTGGGTTTAAGATGGCGGCTGTGGTGGTGATGGTGGGATGGTGGGTTTAAGATGGCGGCTGTGGTGGTGGTGGTGGTGGGATGGTGGGTTTAAGATGGCGGCTGTGGTGGTGGTGGTGGGATGGTGGGTTTAAGATGGCGGCTGTGGTGGTGGTGGTGGGATGGTGGGTTTAAGATGGCGGATTGTAAAAAAACGTATAAAAGCAGGCGATTTTTAGGGGTGGGGTGTATTCATTGCACTACCCTGCGGAGCACTCTGACTGACCTGACCTGACCAGCCTGCCTGCCTGCCCGCCTGCCTGCCTGCCTCACCTCTAGCCAGCCTCACCTGCCTGCCTGCCTGCCTCACCTCTAGCCTGCCAGCCTGCTTGCCTGCTTGTATGAGCTGTGGAGAACCTTTTACTTTTTTTCATTTTACCAGTGCAAATTCACCAGCCAGCCACCAGCCTATTACACCGTTTTTGATCAGTCTGAGCCTACAGTCATCCCAGGAAGTGAAGCTTCAAAAGTACCGTGTTCGCCTCATTGATGACATGCAGCTGACCAGTATCACTCAGTAACACCAATCAACACCGTACACGTATGTAATATAACTTATTTTTTAATAATATCTATGCTAGGAAATTACCCCCCCCCCCTCTCGAAATTTTTCAGCTTAGGTCTTCAGGAGAACAGTGAAAAAAGACATCACAGTTATTTCCCTATATTATGGAAACTTGTAGCGGCCAAGTTTAGTATCTATAGGTAGGCATTTATATATTGGCAGAATTTTCTCGTGTAACTGAACCATCCTTCACATCGATCAGCTGTTTTTATGTCAACAAAACAGCTCTATTTTTAGTTTCATTCGCGCGATTGGATGGACGTCCACTGCGGGTTTTGGACCATTTATCAATGCAAATTTCACGTATTTTCTCAAGCAGCTCATGACATATAAAGCTCCAATAATTCTCCACATATGCAGTCAGTCCTCCAGGATATTTTTCCAGCAACTTGACAAGGAGCACGGAATGGGACACCGTACATTTGTTCTACGTTACACATTCCCGCTACATCATGAAATATCCGTACACCATCACTATATATGCCTACGATCTTACTATTTATAGAGTTTGTCGCTCAAAATCACTCATTGACTTTAACAACAAGAATTACACCATGTCTCGCGCATGGCTCAGCTGAGATTACAGCGTAGTACTGCCAGCACCAACAACGAACTGGCAGACGACATGATCCAACAATTGACTAAACAGACAAGATCTCTCCTACCCGTACGTTTCAGTTTATCTCAAAGTGTTCACAATACATTCTAGAATAATATGATGCACGAATTTAAGAGTTTTGTGTGACAAAATGGCGCGTAGAATGACAATTGGTACAATTCCCCGGATAATCGCACATTTCCAATCATAGCGCCATCTGAACCTTATTACGCAAGGGAGACAACTCGGTCTAGGCCAATCCTCTCATTCGCGCATTTCTATCTTTTTTGCGTGTATAGGGTGGTGGTCATTTGTTTATGCATTTTACTCTGGGCTGTGAGATTGTAGAATACGATGGGAAAAGCTATGAAATGTTTTTTTAAGTACCGGGTAGGCTTGTATATAGATGCATATAGACCCATAGACACTCATATACTGGGATATTAGCCCAATGTATGTATAAATCCATACGGGGTGGAGCACTAGTGGCCCGATTGGGTAGAGTGAGGTGTCATGTTGTAGCTCTCGGGGAAAATAAATAAATAAATAAATAAAAAAAATCAAAAAAAATCGGCGAGTAGTAGACAAAGGGAAACTGGGAAGTACTGACCATGCCCCAGAATACTTCAAGGTGATATGCATAGGCCTATGTAAGATGTAATCTACTTCACATTTTAGTAGTATAAAAAGCGCAAGTCCTATTGACCTTGCCCCTCCAAAGAAAATCGTGACCGATTCATTGTCAAAATCGGCTCTATTTTACAGGAGTATGTACGATCAGGATGAGGCGACGTGACCGATCGAGATCTCCCTTGGCGCGTGAGAATGTGAGAGGCGAACACGACTTTCCTGAGGATCCAGCTGTGCCTCCCGCTGACGCCTTGCCCGAAGACCACCCTGTGAGTGACATCTATCGGCGCCATTGGAGCACCATCCGACGATGTTTCCACCGTCATCGCCCTATTCAAGACTTGTATAATTTCCGGCTACAGGACCTCGCGTATCTTCCTAACTATGCCGAGAACATTTTCAGAGACCAAGTGACAGCGTTCAAAGTGAATATGACATTCGGCTATATTCTACGGCACAAAGAGACGGATCAGGTACGGTATTTTTACCCGAGCAATAATACCTATGTGTTTGACAAACCATTCACCATCATCAATCGTGCGTCACTGGAGCCCCTCATCGACCAACTGACTACGTTGGACCCATTGGAATGGGCCCGGTTGCAGCGGCCCAATACCAAGTGACTGTGGAAATGGTCACCAACGTGACATTTTTCGTGACCAAAATGAGAGATCATCCGATCGGTGCCCCTGTACTACTACCCCCTTGGCTACTCAATCGAAAAGGACTGTATGCATTAACCGCAGGCGCACATGGCCCCTACAAAGACCAGAAATGTCTGTTCCGGTGTTTGGCCATTCATTTGGACGAATGTCATCCCCGGGCTTGTGATAGTAGGGCCAATATCTATTGGAGACATTATTTAGAGGAACAAGACCTAGATCCGCGGCAGTTCCGGGGAGTCCCATTCAAGAATTTGGATGTCGTGGAGTCCCTGTTCAACGTCAATATCTTTGTGTACCGTTTACTACGGGAAGAGAAGGAGGATGAGGAGGCGGGTCATGACACATTTGTGGCTGAATTGGTGCATCGGTCTTCAGAACGGTATGCTTCCACCATGAAAGTCAATATCTTTGACGACGGCGGGGTGAATCATTTTTCCCTGATCTATGATATGAGTCTGTACGCGCAATCCTACAGTTGTGCCCAATGCCATCGGGTGTTCAAACACTCTGGGCTTTTACATCGACACGAGAAGATTTGTGATCACACTGTCAAACGGAAATTTCCTGGCGGTGTGTACCATAATACGCCCACCATCTTCGAGGAACTGGCCGATGAAGGTCTCATCATACCAGAAGAGCATCGTTATTTTCCTTACCGGGCATGTTACGATTTCGAGGCGATGTTGGAAGCAATGGATGCGGCCTCGGCGAAAACACAGTGGACACCGCGCCATATTCCCCTGAGTGTCAGTATTTCCAGCAACGTACCTGGCTATGACGCTGCACCGGTCTGTTTCGTGTCCACCGGCGACGCCCATGACTTGATTACCCGGATGATGGAGTACTTAGAGGAAGTCAGTGCGGCCAGTACAGAACTATTGGTGTCCCAGTTCCAGGACGTACTGGACCAACTCGACGACCGGATTCCTACACTGGGTGTATCGTTCAGTGACGATGAAGAGTCCGAGATGGAGCATAGTGGGCAAATATTTGACAGAGAGGAAATAGAGCACAGTGGGAAAATATTTGACAGACAGGAACCGTATGCAGAGAAATTGAAAATCCGCTTCCTGCAATACTTAAGCCAGTTACCAGTGCTCGGATTCAACTCGGGGCCATACGATCTGAACATGGTGAAGGAATTTCTCTACCCTTACTTGGCCCAGTCCGATACCATCAAGTCCGTCATCAAAAAGATCAACAACCACATGGCCCTCACCACCACATCACTCCATTTCCTGGATGTACGGAACTACTTAGCACCTAATTATAGCTACGATCAGTGGGTGAAGGCCTATGACTGTGCACAAACCAAAGGGAGATTCCCTTACACCTACATATCGACGCTCGACCGCTTGGAGGAAACACAGTTGCCACCCCGGGACGCGTTCTATGACGATCTCAAGCAAGTGGAATGTCCCGAAGACACGTACCGGGAACTACAGCAGGTATGGAATGACCAACACATGCACACCTTGCGAGATTTCCTGGTGTGGTATAACAACTTAGATGTGGTTCCTTTCCTCGAAGCGGCCGAGAAAATGGTTCAACTCTTTCGTCGCGAGATGCACGTGGACATCTTCAAGGAGTGTTTGAGTTTACCGGGTCTCGCGCTTCGCCATCTCTTCCAAGAGTGTCCTACCTACTTCTCACTGATACAACAAAAAGATGAGGACATGTATGATTGTTTAAAACAGAACATCGTCGGCGGACCTAGCCTTATTTTTCACCGCTACCATGAGAAGGATGTCACTACGCTTCCCGGTGGGAAACCCTGTGCCAAAATCATTGGATTCGACGCCAATGCCCTGTACCTGTGGTCGCTCGCCCAACCCATGCCCAGCGGGCATTATACGCGCTGGTGGGCAGACGGTCAACATTTCACACCTCAACGTACGCCGTACAAACATCTCGCCGACCAGTGGTTGGATTGGAAAGCCGATCGACGGGGAATTTATATACGCCATCAGACCAACGCCACAGAGAAGCGCAGAGTCTGAGCGAATGCGGCGAGAGTAGACGTGTTTTTCACGAGCTCCCGGGCCTATTGTTTAACAAATGCTTACGGACAACCTACAGTGTACCCTGACCGAATTTTCAGTTGTGTCATTTGAATCAGTTTATATCGCTGTTGAAGCCGTCCATCACCAATTTATCTGTGCTCTTGTGGAATATATATCCTGAACTTTCAGCTATGGGAAAAGATAAGAAACAAAACGCTCAGAAAAAGGATTTACGAGAGAAGTCTCCTGATTCTCCACAAAGGTCGACTGAATCTGACATCACGGACGACGCACAGAGCCAAGGTAAACGGAATTTTGAAGAGTTTATGTATAAATCAATTAGTGATATTCAGCATTCTCTACACCGTCTAGAAAACAAACATCAAGACTTTCTCGAACGCCTTGTTGCTGTTGAAAGAAAGCAAAATGACTTTGAAAAATCGCTCTCTTTCGCTAATAAAGAGATTGAGGCCCTTAGAAAAGATCAGACGGAAAAAAATAAAACTATTCACGACCTGAAGAAACGTATTCTAGATATGGAAGCCGAAAACCTGCAACTAAAAGAACGTGTACATGACACTGAACGCTATAGCCGTTCCTTCAATCTACGTTTCGGGGGTATCCCTGAAGTCAAAGATGAAAATCCCAAAGAAACTATCAAAAACATCATCAAAACAAAATTAAATCTGCCAGAAATGCAAATTGAGAACGTTCATCGTACTGGTGCTCACAGAGAAGGACGTATAAGGCACATCTTAGCAAAATTCCTGTACCGCCCTGAAAAATTTGAAGTCTTCACCAAAGCCCGTACTCTGCTGAAAGATACCGGAATATTCGTCACAGAAGACCTGATTTATGAAGACAGACAAGCCAAAAACAAATTCCGTGATTACATGAACCAGTGCTTTAATGCAGGGAAAAAATTTCGCTTCGCGAAGGGAAAACTGTTCGTAGATGGGAAATTAATCCCTGAATCGGCCATTCAGTAACCTATATAGGCAGGTATTCAGACAGTCACCAGTGACAATTTACCTAATTTGGACAACATGCCCATTGGCAAGTTATTTATTCACTATCAAATATCTCTGTTGCCCAACACTATACTTATATTATCTGTAGCACACAAAACCATGTATATAGAGTCAATCCAGTGTAGTTCGAAATATATATCGAGCCTGATGTATTCTTGGAAAGATATCTCGAAAAACATAATCTATACCTTCTATACAGCATCGGCCTTTTTATATACGATATATTTGTATATTCCTATATTATATACAGTGATCTTATAAGCATTCCATCGCTACAAAACCTGTCTTGGCCGACAAATTCACATGCCCGATTCTTCATTTTTTGAATGAAGTTGCTGGAAAATTAATGTAATTATACATAGCTATTTACCGAAGTGTCGTTCAAGACAGGGTTTTACATAAGCTAGCTTACAAATGATCACCAATATTGGGGTTGTGCACAATGAGTTTTAGGGAAAATGTGTCTTCCGTATAACCAGATTATACCCAGCTTCTCCACTGTTTTGTTTTGTTTTTTTTGTTTTTTGTTTCTTTTTTTTTCTTCTCTCATCTTTGTTTTTCAGTCGAATTGTGAATTTGAATTCTTAAATGTCTTAATATTAAATAATTATTTGATCCCAAATGATATAAGTGGGACGTATATTTGACGTTCCTAAAAGTCCGTTACAAGAATTGCAACTATTATATAAATGGCCTTAAAGCTGGCAGTCTTGGTGTAGTTTTAACAAATGTTTAGTTTACACAATGCCGACATGACTGGTCCCCTGATCTTCGTGTTATTTGTGTAATATTACATGTCAGTAAACCGGACTCACTGGGTAAATTGCTTTTATTCATTACAGGTACGGCCTATTGTAACTTATCCAACTGAGCCTCAAACCTACTCGTTAACTAAAACAATTCCTCTGCTATCACAAAATTGTTCCTGTATTCATGCACGGGTTTCTTCATTGACACATACCGTCAGTTTTCACACCGATTTCAACTCAGCTGAATACTCATTCAACCATTGTTAGGCCACACTACGACTATTTTTCACAACCCAAGCTGACTATTCATTTAGATGAATGCTCTAAATTAGTTTCACTTGTACGTTTTGACTTTGTCAAACAAGTTCTTCTCTTGTTTTGGCATACTGAGGCATGTCCATAACACATTTCACACCGGGGCAGCTCGGGCACCTCGCATTTTTGACAAATGTTACGCTGTATTTTCTATTGTATTTTATACAGCGTTTTGTTTCTCTATACATGTAAATACCGCCCTTCACAAACTGAATGTTTTCTCTTATATGTAAATATGTTCTTTTGCAATACACCAAACTTGATTGTGACACTTTTGCAGTACAACTTTTTGAACTATGACTTGCTCCTCTGCCAACCATCAACTATTCACTTCAATGCGCCAGTCTACAACAACATAAGCTATAGCTTATTCACCCTCAAGTCTACACGCATTTTAGATCCTACTGTAAAACAGCTGCGTCTTATTTTTATATTACTCACATTAGCCATACATCTTGCTCGCTCACATTGTTTATCTATTATCACCCTGTACAATTATGAATCTTTGGACTGAATTACCTTTCTCTGGGGATCCTATAATTTATAACGGAGCAGATTCTATACCCGATAAAGAATCTTTATTGGCTGGATTCGAGAACATGTGTTTTAACCCCTTACAACTGAATATTTCGGAAAGCACTAATTATATAACAGATGAGACGGAGAGTGAAAATACTCACTTTAACCATATCAGCACCCACCAATCTAACTATTACTTTGAAGAACAAGCTCGATCAGTTTTAATGTCTCTCGCCTCACAAGACAATTCCTTCTCAGTCCTTCATATTAACGCTAGAAGCCTCAAAAAACACTTTACAGAGATCTTAAGTTTATTACACGATCTTCAATTTAAGTTTTCTGCCATCGGCATATCTGAAAGCTGGCTGGATCCAATCACAGAAGAGTTGTATACTATCCCAGGTTACAAACCATTTCCAATTTCTAGGAGTAACAAACGAGGGGGCGGTGTCATACTATATATCAGAGACACTATAACAAAATGCTCCATACGTGAAGACATCTCACATATTGATTGTAATGGAGAATATGAGTCCTTATTTATTGAAATCACTGAACATACTGATACATTTGTTTTAGGAATTATCTATCGCCCACCTGGTAAAAATGTTGACCATTTTAACACCAACTTGCTCAATATTTTGAATACTCTTAAACCAGAAAAGAAAAAATGCATTATTGTCGGTGACTTTAATATAGATTTATTCAAAACGCAATGTCATAATCCCTCAAAACAATTTTACGAAACCATGAAATCATTTTATTTTTTCCCCAAAATAACCAAACCCACCCGTGTGAAGTCACATTCAGCAACCCTAATCGACCATATATTCACAAATTTCCATGAAGATGATCTCTGCTCAGGTATTCTCTTCTCTGATATCTCTGATCACTTCCCAATCTTCCATGTTACCAAAAGTCCACTAGCAACGAGCACAAATACTAGCAAAACGCAACATAGGCTAATAAACTCGAGCCAGAAATCTACTTTCGTAGACAGAATGAAATCAACTGACTGGAACATAGAAACATCGCAAATTGATTCCGAAACTGCTTTTCAGACATTCAATGAGAAATTCAATGTGATATATGATGAATGCTTTCCTGTTATTACGAAACATCACGCAAAATTACGAATCCTAAAACCTTGGATATCACCAGCCCTCTTAAACTCTATACGTGAGAAAAATAGACTTTACAGACTCCATTTGACAAATAAAAACCTTGATGCTACGAGTAAATACAAAGTTTATCGTAATAAATTAAATCACACCTTGAGAAACGCTAAGAAAAATTATTACGGAGACAAATTTAACGAATTTAATGACAATATAAGAAACACTTGGAAAACGATAAACGAGTTATTACATAAACGCAAATCATGCACATTGCCACAAACTATTCAAATTCATGACCATGATACATCAAATCCTTTAGATATTGCAAATCATATGAATGACTACTTCTGTAACGTTGCCTCAGACTTAGCCGCCAAGATTCCAAACACCCCCGCACGATTTGAACAATATCTTGATGATGATTTCCATAACGAACTTCTCTTATCTCCATGCACACCACAAGAAATTATCAAAACGATCAGCGAACTAAAGAGTGGTGCGCCTGGGGTTGACGGAATTCAAATGTCACTAATCAAACCGGTTTCCTCTTACATAGCTGCCCCGATTTCTTCCATCATGAACTTGTCTTTCCAAACAGGAATTGTTCCTGATAGTTTAAAGATTGCTAAAGTCACACCAGTTTTTAAAGCTGGAGACAGCAATTCCGTCTCGAACTATAGACCCATTTCTGTGTTGCCCTGTTTTAGCAAGGTCCTCGAGAAACTTGTCGCCAATAGGATCACCACCTTTTTAGAGACTAATGATATAATCTGTCCTAACCAGTTTGGTTTCCGCGCGAACCACTCGACTTGTTTAGCTGCACTTTCTTTGTACGACCAGTTAATTCAAGCAAAAGAAGCGAATAAATTCAGCATAACTACATTCCTCGATTTATCGAAAGCTTTTGACACCGTGAATCACGAAATTCTCCTACATAAACTGAATTATTATGGTCTCAGGGGAACAGTTAATGACTGGTTCCGAAGTTACCTTTCCTCTAGATCTCAGTGTGTATCTCTCAATGGCATTTTGTCAACGTCTAAACCAATCACTTGTGGTGTGCCCCAGGGCTCAATACTTGGTCCTCTACTTTTCTTGATTTATATCAACGACATATTAAAAACTACCAATATCCTAAGCATTATCCTCTTTGCCGATGACACTAGTGCTACATATTCTCATGCAGATGTCTCCGTACTAGTTGAAACAATGTCTAATGAGCTCAACAAACTTAAAGATTGGCTCTCCTGCAATAAACTATCACTCAATATTCAAAAGACAAAATTCATGATTGTTAAACCTAGTCGAACTATTGCACCAACCTTTCCGAAACTTATTCTATCTGAACAAGAGATTGGTCGTGTCAACATTTTTAAATTTCTCGGTATATATTTTAATGATAAACTAAGCTGGCAAACACATATTGATTACTTGTGCTCCAAACTCTCGAGAAATGTTGGTGTAATAAATCATATTAAACACTGTCTTAATAAGAAGACGTTGATACTTCTTTACTACACACTATTCTATTCTTATATTACTTACTGCAGCATAGTATGGGCGAATACCTATCCATCGCACCTTCAAGGGTTGGTCCTCTTACAAAAACGACTTATCAGAATCATTACTCTAAGCGACAAACATACACATACTGCACCGCTCTTCAAAGAAATGAAAATACTTCCTATATCTAAATTGAATGACTATTGTAATC